>JZKD02S0501464.1:0-16936 GCA_000966675.3 Picea glauca | reverse complement strand
ATGAGGATGTCATCTAGATACACCACTACAAAAGTATTGGTGAAAGGTCATAGGATATCGTCCATCATCCTCATAAAATTTGTTGGAGCATTTTTCAAACCAAAGGGCATGACCAACCATTCAAAAATACATTTTTTTGACTTGAAGGCGGTCTTCCATACATCTGTTTGTTCTATTGGGAACTGGTGGTAGCCAGAATTCAGATCAATCTTACTGAATTATTTTTCCACTATGAGTTGATCAAGGAAGTCGTCGATTCGGGGAATCATGTACCAGTTTCAGACTGTGATTTTATTCAAGGCCTGGTAATCAATGCAGAGTCCCCAGGTCCCATATTTCTTTTGCACTAGCACAATTGGGCTCCCACAAGGCAATGAGTTGGGGCAGATGTGCCCCTTGTGGAGCAGTTCTTATATTTTCCTCTTTATCTCCTCATTTTCTAATAGAGAGTGGTGGTACACTGGACCATTGGGTAGCAGTGCGCCTGGGGTCAGATCGATGGGATGCTTGACCTGGCAGTGCAGAGGTACCCCGGTAGGAGAAGAGAAGATATTTGAGTATTATTCAATGAACTTATCAACTTGCTTCCGTTGTTTGGAGAGATCAGTCGTGGAGGACCTGGATGTGGTTGTGATATTTCTCTCACTCCGAGAGAGAATCATGAAGAAGACAAATTTCTCAGTCTGAGAGATGACCTTCCTGCATTGCTTAGCATAGATCAAGGAAATAACACTAGGAGGGACTGCCTCAGGTATCCTGTACAATCTCTTGTTCAAGGTAATAATAACATTATGAGGCCTAGAATCATATATAGCTTGACGTTTCCATAAATAAGGTTGGCCCAACATAATATTACAAACTTTGAGAGGAGAAACATCACACAATACCTCATCTTTGAAGGGATTTATGTCGTACGACAGTTGACATTGTTGGCTGACGTGGAGATCGCTTCCTTGGCAGAGCCATCCAATGGTGTAGGGTTGTGGGTGCAGCATTGTTGACAGGGCCAACTGCTTGACAACCTTGTCTGAAATGAGGTTCTTTTGGCTACCTCTATCAACGATGAAGTGCAATGGGGTGCGTTTCACCCACATCAATGAATGGAAGAGGTGCTCACCTTCTTCTAGATCGTCTGGTTCACCAGGCCGGAGCTTGGTGGTAGTAACAGTGGCACTGGGTTCCACGTTAATGATCCGTCTTCCCCTTTCTGGTTCTAAATCAGATTCAGAACCCGCATCTAATTCATAGGATTTCACTTCGGCCACCAGTGAATGCTTTGAGCGGCAATCAACAATGTTATTCCAAGGGATCTTATGGAAGTCACACCACTTTTCGGTATCTTTCTTTGTCTTTCCGATGTCCTTCTTTGCTTGCGTCTTGGACTGGTTGTATTGATATTTTCCATCTTGGTTTTGTCCTTTGTTATGTGGGTTGGGGCTGCCCTTTCTTGGAATTTTCTGTGAGGGGTTCCCAGGCCCAAATTGTCACATCTTTTGTTTGAGCTTCTGCTTGATTTTGATGACATATCGATAGGTCACGCCCAAGGACGAGATGTCCAGAAATTTCATTTCGGTCTGTATTTATCTATGCAGAGCACCATGATAATTGAGCACCAGATGTCACTTTGAATCTTTGATACCCATCTTGGTGCGCAAGGTATGGAAGATATTTGTGAACTTTGGCACTACTTGATCCCTTTCTTGTTGCAGTGTGGTCCATTTGGTATAAAAGTCATCATAACTTCTGACAGGTTAGTATTTTTCCTTAATAGCATCCCTAAAGGATTCCTAGGTGGTCGTGACTATAAATAATGAGGGTCCCTATATTTAGTTTTTCTCACAAAAAGTTCCCCACCAATATTTGACATGGGGAACGGCTTTGAGGAGCACAAAAGTAATCTTTTCTCTATTCGAAAAGTTATCAACAGAAAAATACCCTTCTAGTAGATTCAACCAATTGTCTACAACATTTGCATCTATCTGACCTTAAAATATCGGAATATCAAATTTTTGTTGTACCTTGAAGGGGGTGTCACCTCTGCTCGAGGAATATGCATTTCATGTTGGTATCCGTCGAAGGATTTGCACAAAACTATCCATCATCCCGTTCCTCTGTTGCATGAGGGATTCCTTGAGAATTTTTTTGAAAGGATATCTTGTCCCATCATATTTATTTTCTCCTACCATGAGAGGTCACTTGGGCGTGCGAGAGATTTTGTCCTCAAGAGAAACAAGCTCGAGACCCAATTATTTATACCCTCACCTCGTTGGCGACATACATTAAGACGACAAGGAGTAGACCGATATGATACCATTGATCCAGATTTTATGAGAAGAAAGAAATGAATACAGATTATTAAAATATGCTTAACACATAATAACAAATATAGAGTAAAAGTAGTTTTCTATTCAATAAAAAAATAAGTTGAAACTGTAAAATGCAACAAAAAACAAGCTTGTTGGAATGGTGGCGACTTATCTCTGAGAAGAGATGTGACGTCTGCGCTCATTCGCAAGAAGATGATTATAATGAGGATATGAAGGCATTTTTTACAACAAACCAGAATTTCACAAACCCTAGACATCCAAAAAACCTAACCCTATGAGATGAAGTGCCAAAAGTCATGTGGGCACCGTTTGGGTAAGTTAGTACATCAACTTCTCCGTGTCGTAAATTTTTCATACGATCTCCGTTTGGGGCGTACGATAGCTCGTTGGAAAGGTATCATCGAGGGGATTCATTTTGAGTGCTCAATCTGAGTCTTTAAATTTTATTGAGAGGATCGATCCAGAAAAACCTTCATTTAGGCCCTCAAAATGGCCTCGAAAGTTAAAAACTGCTAAAAATACTAAATTACCAAAATTGCCAGAAAACTGTTTTGATCCAGTTGGAAAAGGTGGGTGGCCACCGATATCCACCATGATCACACTAATATTTTTTCTATACCTTCGTGCAGCCTTAATTCTTCTCTACATTCTTTCAATATATTCCTTTATTCTTGTTTTAATCGTTTGACCCGACTTCCTTCTTTCAGCACCTTCTTCCATCTTCTTGTTGATTCTTTGGGGATGGCTCCATGTAAGTCGAACAAATTTTTTTTTGGATATGGTGGTTGGGTCGAATGAGGTTTCGACTGACGATCCTGATGTAGTCTCCCTTCCATTTGTTTTGATGGTGATGATGGATGGTTTTCTTTTCTTTTGTTTATCTGTGAACTTAGGTGTTTGACCATATTTTGTGAGTGTTTGTTGTGTTGTCAGGATGCTTTGTTCACTTGCTTCATTTTTTCTTCTTCCTTGTGTTGGGTGTTGTGTTCGTTCATCTTTTATTTGTCCTCAATATTTGGTTTTTCTACATTAATTTGCTTAGTATCTATAGGATCTATCTCTGGTAAAGGTTTTTCATTCTACATTTTTTAGATTTTCTTTGCTTGAGTGCTTGGAGTGTCTTTTTATTGCCCTGCGTCCTTATCATTCTAGTTAATCCTAACTTGACGTGTTTCAACTGATCCCATGACTTATTCTTCTTGATCTGATGCTTCAAATGGTTGGGTTTCCTATTGTTGTGTTGGGATGGTCGATTCATTGACATGTATTTCTTCTACTGGCTATTGTAGAAGTTCTGTGTCAGTTTCTTCGGCTGACTCATGTTTCTCCATGTTGATAGTTTCTATCTCAATATCATATGTCTCAACTGATTGATCTAACTATGTGGCTTCAGACGATTCATTGATAATTAGTTGCCTCTTATTTTTGTTTGCAGGTACTTCTTCTATGGTCGGGACCGGTTCTACAGGGGGTGACTCCCAAGTGAGGTCGATTGTTGCATTAGGTGTTATTTTCTTGCTTGTTGTTACTTTTGGTCTTAATTCTCATTTTATCGTATTCATTGTAACTTTCGTGGGGCTTAAAAAATAAGTTGTTCTCTCCAGATTCTTCTGCCTCTTTTCCCCTCTATTTTCAATCTATTTGAGTGAACTCTTTATGTTCTTTTATTTTTGTAAGGTCTTCTTCACCTGAGGCTTGACAAAGGAACTGTAGATATTCTTCATGGTAGTCGTTTCTTGTCGAGTTTGCTTTTACTTAATAGCAATATTAGAGGTAATACTTGTCATTTTTTCTTTCATGATTAGATCATTTAAGTCGATGCACTCAATCGAATGGAAAGTTTCTCTCCATATCTCCTTTGTGTCGATCTCTAATGCTTCTTCTTTGGTAGCTTTCTTCCCTTTGTTCTTTTTATTCAATCATTTTCTTTTTTCTGGAGAAGGATTTTGAGGGACTAATACTAGAGCTTGTAAATATTCAGCAAACAAAATTGTATAGAGGGAAGATTGTCTTTCTTCCTCCTTCTCTTCATCGATCAATGGCATCAAAAGAGGAATACATGTCTGTTGTGACTCTGACATAATTTCAAGGTTCTGATTGACTTGTCTTTCCAACTCTTCAAATATTTCCTCTATTGTTGGTTGGTAGTGTAATTCTTTTGGTTCAGGTGCCGACACAACTTTGCACTAAAGCCTTGTACAGTCAAGTTCCATCTGAAAGTGGTAGGGTGATAGAAGGGCTCGATGGATTTCTTGCTCGACTCGCTATATGTGGGAGATATTTTTCATTATGACGACCCATAACCAAAATATCTCTTCTGGTGGAAGTGAGTTAGATGTACCTGTTTGATTTGAAGAGAAAACTTTGTATCTTTCCATTGTTGGGGTCTTCTTGGTTGTGAATGCTTCTTCTCCTACAAGCCCATACTGCTCCATTGCTATCCAAATTAGCAGTGGTGGAAATGTGATAGATTGTCTTGAGTCCTAAACTTCTTTGCAGTTGGTTTTGAGCATGTCGACCAAATGTTCCGCCTAGTTGAACCTTTCTGAATTCTGATCCACCTGAGTTATTGCTTTGACTATTGTCATGTTTACATCGGATGCCCAACCTGCTGGTGTGAAACATAAGGAAATTATGATGGAAACCCAACGATATTTTGGGTCAGTGATTTTGTTGATCAACAATCCTTTAGAGTTTTTTGTTTCCACCGACCCTCTTAAGAACTACATCCAGTCATTAGGATTGGCCAATTTGGGTACTTTAGCTTCTACTCTTGGAATTCCAAAAATCTGGTACAGGAGTCTGTCAGTTATTGCAATGGCTTAATTTAACCAAAGGTATCCCTGATGACTGACTAATGATGACCTTTTCTACTTCTTCTTTCCAACGACCCATGTCAATTACTTGCGGGGAACCCAAGATATGTCAGATTCCTATTTTTTCCAGGAATTTAGTTTTGGCTTTCCAACTTCCTTCCCCCATTACCCATACTATAAATTTTAACCAATTCTTTCTCCAGTCTACTTCCTCCATATTTGCGAGCCAGATATTTTGCATCCATATTTCTAATGGCGTCGCAGTGGTTCTGTTAAAATATTGCCTCATTCTCGAATATTTGGTTGTGCTCTCAACTTGACCTCTCATCCTCAACATTTGGTGATTCTGATTATTAATTTATGGAAGTGTTGGATGGTTTATGGTTTCAATCATCTACTCATTTTGTGCTACAGTTAATTGTGGAGGCGAGAACAATAGTGAGGAAAAATCATATGCTTCTTCCAAATGTATAGATGGTGGTGAAAGAATCAACTTTAATGCATCCAATTGTCCTCATATGTCGTGCTCTTTCGTCATAAAGATTGGAGGTACAAGTGGGTCGAGCGAGTGGACGTTTAAATCATTATTGGATTGGAATTATTTTACATTCCTTCGGCTATTAAATGTAAGATTGTGTTGTTGAATGTCGCACATATCATTATATTCGGTGGTTGTACAACGATCATTTCCATTATTAAAGTGTATGTCAGCTTTTACTTGTCCCGAATTAAATGCTCCATCTCTGCTGACATCGGTGTTTTCTTAGTCGGCGTTTTCCTGGACCTGACTGAAGAGGTTCCCTCAATTGATACGTGGTTGATATGTATTTTGATTGACCGTAGTTCTTAAGCCATCTCTATTACTTGATTGGCTTAATCTATGTCGATGATGGTTTGCTTGTTCGTTTATTTTGCTGAATTTTGTTGAGTTGGAACGATCTCTTCTTTTTCATGCCAATCATAATTTCTTGATTTATGTTCATAATATCTTTGCTCGTCTATACCATGCTCGCCTGAACCACACTCGCTTTCTCCTAGACTGGTCATTTCACTGGATTCTTTTCTTATGAGTATTTATCTTAATTCAGTCGAAGGTGTAAAATATCGAGAATATATTTTGTTATCTTATATCATGATTGACCACAAGCTACTTTCTCTCTCCATGTTATTGTTTCTTTTCCTTTAGTGTTATGGATACACCTTAAGTAATTTTAACTTTTCAGTTTTTTACCTGAATTTTCTAATTTCCTTTTTTGTTTATTATTTTTAAGCAAGGTTTATTTCTTATAAGTTTGATTAGTTATTTTAGTCGGTTCTTGTTGGAAACTCCTTGCTAAATTTTCCTAACAAGGTTCTATTTATTCTATACTTGGTATTTCTTTAAACAATATCCATTAATTAATTTCTTAAATGGATGCCCCAATAACGTTTTGAATTGGACCGCTCAGGTCGGTTGAATGGATTCCACCACATCAGGCCCCATCCATGTTGTTTCCAATTTTTCGAGTTTGCCTTTTATACGAATGTCATACAGTAAGACTAAGTCTACCTATTTATATTCTTTTTCTTTAACTGACGATCATGCCATGCTTTTAGTTGTTGTTTATGAACTTCTTGATGATGAATCGCTATTAACCTTTCTTCTTCCAGTTTTTTCAGTTGGTCAAGTCAGTCATTCAGGTTTTGGCCTTCGTCGAATTTTGCTATAGCTTCGACACTGTTACAATTAGTCCAAAATCGTAGTGAAATTATAGCTTCTTGGCCATAGACTAGCTTGAATGGTGTCTATACAGTCAATCATTTGAATGTTGATCTATACACCCATAGTATTGTAGGAATCTTATCATCCCAGTCATCTTTATTTATGCCACAAATTTTCATAAGTCCCTTGTGTAATGTTTTATTAAATTCTTTGATTGCTATGTTTGCTTTTGGGTGGTAGGTTGTTGTCTTTCTATGGTCGATTAAGAATTTTTCCAATAAAACTTTAATTGTTTCATTTACAAAGTGTGTTCCTTGGTCGTTGATTAGTGTCAGAGGGCAACCAAATCTTGTGATGATGTTCTCGTAGATGAATTTAGTTGTTACTTATTTGGTACAAGATTCGACTGGCCCCGCTTATTCCCATTTAGTCACATCCTTGAATGCAGTGATTATGTACTTAGCATCAGTTCTCCTTTCCCTTTGTGAGAATGGCCCAACGAAGTTGATAGTCCAGATTTTGAAAGCTTTATTAGGGTTTATCAAACTTAGTGGAATTTCATTTTTCCACAAGGTTCATCCCAGTCTCTGATAGGTACCACATTTTTTAACTTGATCTTGACAGTCTTTATGTACAGTCGGCCACCACAGGCTTTCTTTTAATATCTTCTGAGTTGTTGTGTTGGACTGAAAATGTCCTCCAACTACTCCTACACGGGCTTCATTAATGATGTCCTCTTGTTCATGTTTTTTCACGCATCTTCTTAGCACATCATCCATTCCCATTTTGTATAAGTATCCATTAATGATTGTAAATGGTGCAACTTTCATGGTTGGAGTTTTATTTTTGTTTGTTAGGAGGTCCTCTAGAGCTTTTCCTTCTTCTAAGAAAGTGGCAATGTCTTTTAAATCCTTAGGTGTAGCTTCCACTCTGAATAAGTGTGCATCTGGGAGGTCATCGTCTATGCTTGTCATATATTCTCTTGTTTCTAGGTGTTATAGGTGGTCAGGTCGAACGTTCTTTTTCCTTGGTTGAATGATTATGTCAAATTCAAATTATTGAAATAATAGTAACCACCCACAAATTTTTCCTTGATGGACTCGTTTATTTTCTAAGTACGTCAACGCTTGATGGTCTGAAAAAAATTTAAAAGGGTTTGCTAGTAAATAATGATGGAACTTTTGTAGTGTGAAAATAATTGATAAGGCTTCTCGTTCTATGGTCGAATAGTTTCTTTCTACTTTATTCAGCTGCTAACTTGCATATGAATTTGGGTTGTCCATTGTGTCATCATATGGTTGAGCTAGAACTGACCCGACAGCTACGTTCGACGCATTGACATGGACATGAAACGTTCTCAACCAATATGAAAATTTGAGAATAGGTGCTTCAACCAACTTCTTCTTTAGAAATTCAAAGGATTCTTGACAGTCTTGGCTCCATTTGAATTCAACATCTTTTTGTATAATCTCATCCATTGGGAAGGTAATGTACGAGTAGTGGTGAATAAACTTCCTGTGGTAGCTAGTATGACCCAATAGAATTTTTATTTGTTGTTTATTTACAGGGGGTTTTAGATCAAGGATAATGTTTATTTTAGCTATATTTACCTTCATTCCATCTTTACATACCATGTGTCCGAGTAAGATTCCAATAGGTGTGGCGAAGATGCATTTCCTGATGTTAAGTGATAGTTGAATCTGTCTGCAATGTTCTAACATGAGTCAGATCTATTGTATTTGGTTTCTGAGTAGACTATATATTGTCCAATTGTCAAAGTATACAACCATGCTTTTGTAGATGTACTCTTGGAATGCTTTGACCACTATTCTTGAAAAAACTGTTAGTGTGTTTTTTAGTCGGAAGGGCATGATTCTGTAAGCAAAAGATCCAAATTATGACACAAAATTTGTTTTTGCTTGATCTTATTTTGCAATTGGCACCTAGTTATATCCCGAGAATCGATTAGTAAAATAATAATATTCATGCCCAATGACTTCGTTTACGATTTCATCAGCAAAAGGGGTGGGAAACGGGTCTATCACAGTCTATTTGTTTAGTCCCCGAAAGTTGACACAGATTCTTAACTTTTTTTCATCATGCTTCTTTGGTTGTACCACCATCAGACTTGCCCATTCTGCTTTGTTGATAGGATAAATAATGCCTTCTTGTAACATTCCTTCTATCTCCTTTTGAATGATCGGTTTTTAATTATGTGCTAACTTGTATGGTCATTTTTTAATTGGCTTCTCTCCTAGAATCAATTCGATCTTCATTTCACCCATTTACTCTACCAGTCCTTTCAGGTCCTTGTATTCACATGCAAAAACATCTTGGTACTCTTTTAATAGACTGACTATGTCGATTATTTTCTTATTAGACCAATAATCACCTACTCTCACCATTTTTGGTTGGTCATCATTTGATATGTTGAATTATTTCGTTCTTATTTCCGGTTCCATCCATTTTGGTGGCTTTGCTTCATCGAGATGGTGTTCTCCTTCTTCAATTTTTGTAAATATTTTTGAGAAGTCGAGTTGTTCTAGGTCCTATTTGTGTTCTGTGGCTATGCTTAATACTGATTTTACATGATTATGTAATTCTGGATGGTTTTTCTTCCATTAGAAGCTTTGTAAAGGCCATTTTGTATTATCCATATCAATCCTCTGAGCAGTCAAGATTCCCTTGTTTTCTACCAACACCAAGTTGCATGTCGACATCGATCCTTCATCGAAAATAATATTTTCTTTTTCTTTTTGTTGATATGGTGAATAAATTTCTAAAAATATTTTTATTTGATTTGATGTATCTTTCAAGTGCTCCTCTACGAGATTAAATTCGAAGTATTGGACAAAATTTCTTTTGATTTCGGCCCAGTTGGAGGTGTGACCGTAGGATTCTTCAATTTTGTACCATTTGCATGGTATTTCATCTAATGTACTTGGGAACATATGGCACCATACCCTTTTATCCTTGTATCCAATTATTCTCCATTCACTTCGCAATGTTGGATATGCTCTGTTGGGTCCTAGCCGAATTTGAATGTATGAATATTTTCGTCTTTTGATAGTTTCTTATCTTCGAATCTTTCGAAGAAGTATGTTGACATAGTTGTCCATGTTTGTAATTGGGGGGAATGTGTTTCTCACCATCTTGCAGCCTAGCCTATGCAAATTTCTACAAGACTCTTTGTTCTTCCTTTCTCTCTTATGGATTTTGCTACATATTCCATGTGAGTCAAAGGGGTATGTCGTTCACTGTATCGCAAGGGTTTTCTTATATGAATGTCCGTTGGAATGAGAGTGGGAGTTTTTCGGGATATTTTTTCATAAAATTTTGGTACATCTTGGATTGAATAGCATGTATTAAGATGTTTCTTTGGAATAAATTCGATATACCAACAGTCGTTTGCATGTGCTTCATAATTCTATATTTTCCAGTTGTAAAAGGCGGAGTCATAATTATATCCGAACGAAATGGGAGATTCTCTAAAAAWTTATCCTTCTGCGATCGATTTTATATAATTTTTTTGTTCATTATTTATCTCATATAAACATCTGGCTTCYTGATCTTCATCCCATGACTCCATCCATGGTTTTCCTTCCTTTGGATCTAGGGGAATAATTATTTTTCTCCCACTTCCTTTTAATTTGATTCTATCTCTTTCTAGGGAGATAGTTGGTTTCATTTGTCGACCCCATGGTCGACCGAAAAGAGTTGTGTATGTTGGCATTCCTTCAACAAGTTCGATCACCTCAAAGTCGACCAAGGTCGCTATTCCCATAATTTTTGTATCGACATTTCTCAGTATTCGGATTGGTTCTATTAATCTCTGATCAACTAACTTAAGATAATTCAATGTCTGTGCTAGGTTAGGTTGGCCCATTCATATCCACGTTTCACTTTGTAAAATACTAACCTGCGAACCAAAATCGACTACCACCTGATTGACCATCATTCCTTCGATTTCCAATTTGACTCATGGATCATAATATTTGTTGTTGTAAGAGAGGTGATTTTCATCCTTGGTTGTCTTCCGACCATCTTTGAATTCTCGCAGAATATCGAGCAAGCCTGCCTATCGAGTTTTTTTCTTTAATTAGTTGAAAAAATTCATGGATGATTTCTTCATCTCGTCTTCTTGGATTTTGTTGATATTATGTTGTATTCCTGATGAATTTAAGAGCTTCTCTCATTATTTTCTCTTCCTTATCTGGGTTTGGAAAGTTTCTAGTATTTTTTCTTTGATAGTTTTGTGGTGGAGTATGGATGTCGCATCCTGAACCTGACCTTGTAATAATATGAAGATTTTTAGAGTTACTTACATCTTCTTTAGATACTGCATTTAGTAGGTTCATAGTATTTCTAGGTATAATTTTTTCAAGCACTATCGGATAATCTTCTAGAGAGTGATCTCCAATGTCGTATATGTTGCAGAACTTCAGATCAATCTTGTCTTTTATAGGATAGTTTGTGCTACCGTAATCATTTTTTCGCCAATTAGCACAATATGGTCATCCACGACCTTGACCACCAAATCTGCATCTACTTGCTCGACCTCGACCACAACCACCGAAATAATCATCTCTTCGACCATAGTTGTTTTTTTGGTCGATAGTTTCTGTGTGGTAGATGATTCATATATTATTCTAATTTCATGCATTTAGGTGACATTCTGAATTTCGATGATCAGACGCTTCATAGATGTAGCACCATTTTGTGTTTTTTAGATTGTGTGGACAATATTGTATGTTATTATCAGTTAAGCATTCACATATGCTACAATATTGTTGGGATTGAAATCGATGGACATCTATCATTTTCATGTGCTTAGTTAGGGGATAATTATCTTTTGTACACCCTTCCCTAGTGCATATGGTGCACCATATCACATTGTGTCAGATCATTATATTTTTGATATTTTGTTGCATATGTTATATATTTTCCTCAAGTCTTTCCATCGTCGAGGAAGTTGACGGGCTATCATCATTCGACTCGACTCGTTGTGCCTTTTGTAATGCGTCCTCACAGTTGGTTATCTCATATATGCATAACGAGGAAATTAATTCTCGACAGTAGCCTCGCTACATACCACTGGACTAGCAGGTTCTAGTCAATCGTCAAAGGGATTTGACTTAAGAGGCCTTTACATATTTTTCCATATTCTCTTACCGACTCACCTGGTCTTTTCTTTATTTCCTTTATCTTTTGTGTTGCTAGATGTGTGATTTCCTAGATTTTAAAGAATGTTAGAAAATTATTCTTTATTTATGCCTTTGAATGAGTTTTCTTCTCAGTGTATTTCATGAACCAGTTTAAGGAGCGATGGTGCAATGCAGCTCTAAATTGTGCCATCTACTTATCTTCATTTGAAATATCAGTTGCCTCCCAAAATTTTTCACATACAAACCAACGGTGTTTTGGGTCTTCTTCTCCCTCATCGACGGGGATATGATTGAGTCCCATTTTGAAATTATTAGCGGGGACACTTGGTTTTCTTGGTGCTTGATTTACAAACTGCTTTCGAATGAGTTGTCGAATCTTTTGGTTAGGTTTTTTTTTTCTATGACGAGAGATGATACTCAAGGAATAGTTGCCTCTTCTTGAGTACGAAATATGATTCCTTAGTTTGGGAACTTTGATCTTTGTATTCGACCAACTGTCATTCCAATGGTTGTGTTTTTCCCAGATTATAGTTAATTTATTCTCTCGATATTATATGTGGAAGGGGGGTCAATTCGGTAAGGTATTTAATTTGAATAATCATATTGTAGACTTCATTTCGTCCACACTCGACAATCAATGTGTCTCATAGGTTTCCCAAGTCGTTTGTTCAGTACCATAATATTTTTTATTGGTTTTCGATCTTTAGCCTTTGTTGAAGAAATTCTCTTATCCTTGGACTAGTTTTTGGTGTGGGAGACGTACGTAAATCTAGTCCAGATTCTTCATAGTCCATGCTTTTTGGTTCGTTGACCAAGTGATGGGGGTTCAAATGTGAATCACTATATATATCGGGTGTTGTCGTGGTTGCTTCTCTTGATAACTCTGGTCGATCTCTGTCTAACATAGAATACTCACGTTCTCTAACTGGCTAACCATCCCATGACATATTTCTATTCAAATTTTTATTGTTCCACTGGTTATGAAGATCTTCTCATTTCTGTTGTCTTTTGTCTCGTTCTATTTTCTGGATATCTGTGAATTTCTTATGGGCATTTTTTCCTCTCGACGACATTTGGGCTTGGGAAATGCTACTTATTTTTTTATGACATTTCACAATCTAGAACGACCCCCCATTTCCAACCCGACTTATTCTAAGTCAGGAGCATTGGCCATGTTTGTTTCTTCAAGAAGTAATCTCGGGCTTCTCTTGTATCTTTGCACTTTGCGTCAAGAAATGCTTCCCACCTTTCGTCTCTTTCTTGGAAGTTTTTATTCGGTAACGATGTTCCTAGTATTGGTCGGTATTCGACGATATCACCGAATCCCTTGTCGAGAATGAATTTGTGAAGAAGTGTTGGAACCGTGCAGAAAAATCCATCATGCAATTCGGTGTAGAATTTTTCTTTTATTTTGTCTAGGGACATCCGATCTTTAATGACTTTAGCTAGTTGTGTAGGTTTATTCTTCCTTCGTTCATCAATTTTGGGCCTAAATCCTCTTTGGGTGTCAATCTACGCACCACTGGATCGGTTGATGTGCTGAAAAAATGCTTCTGGGATAGCTTCAAAGAATCTTTCGTGCGTTTCTGAAAAGAACTGCGATATTGCTTCAGATAGAGAGAGGTTATTCCTTTTTTCATAGTTTCTAATGTAGTTCTCGATTTTTCACTCCAACCACTCAGTATGTCTTTTTGAGTTAGCATTTATGTATACTTCTATACTCCCAAGTTCAGTACTACCGACAATGCAACCAATGTTGTAATCTAAGGGAAAGTAGAGATTGTTACCAGTAGAACTTTACATAGCCATTATAGACATGCATGCACATAGACATATAGAAATATAGACATACACAAGTAATGAGAGCCCAAAGAAGAGTCCTTTTATTATATGATAGATAGTACACCACAATTACATATATCCTCTCCCCTAAAGCTATCTGAGCCTTCATGTGCTTATCTATTTATACCTCTAACAGGCAGTTGTAACTGCTTAACTTCCTAGGTTGGTTGGTCAACAAAGACTCCGACCAACTTCTACTTCTAACTACATCAGTCGACCGACAAGTCTAAGTCCATCATTAGGTCTAGTCAACAAGGCCTACTAGCCTTTACAAAAGGCACATGGTTGGCATGTTTGTAGAGGCATATGGTTGGTACATAGTTGGTACACGTTCTTGGAATATGGTTGATACACTCCATTGATGATATCTTATGGTGAATTGTATAGTATTGATGTACATGGTTGATGTTTTGTTCATGATTCTCTATTCATTGTTGACATATATTTTGCTTCATGATGTGGTATGGCACGAGTTTGATGCATGGACAGGTCCAAGGATCATCATAGGAAGAGCACATCATTCTTGAGAAGTTGATATATGTTCTAGTTGAGCAATACCATTTGCAGTCGAAGCATATTGTAGTGGTATCATATTGTTCATCTTGCAGAGAAGATAGGGGGAGACATACCCTCAGAGGGATTTATTCTTCTTCCCATGATTGGTTTTAGTAGCATGATTCTAGGAGGAGAGATGATCGACATCCATGCCATTAGCATTAAATCATAGTGATATCCCTTGTCCAAAAGGGTAGAGATTATTCAAAGGAACCTCAAAGGCATCCAGATAGGGGGAGCATCCCTAAGGAGAGTTCAGGTAGGGGGAGAATCCCCAAGGAGAGGACTATCATTTTCCATTGATATCAAAGGGAAAGTGTTGGAAGCAGGCCAAAGCGGAAAGAAAGGAAATTTTGGGAAAGAAGGCATGCATGAGGAAAGAGATAGCTGGAAGGAAGAACATCACACATGCATGCATGGAAGACCTAATGACATTAGGGTTAGGGTTTTTGCAATGTATTGTAATGGCTAAAGAGCCAAAAACGTATAAATATAGTTACCTAGGTCTCATAGTAGGAGAGTGATGGTTGTAGTGAGTTGATAGATATGTAGAGAGACGAATACAAAGAAGTGAATGCTATGTAATATTTTGTTGTATGACCTACTTTTGTAAGTTGTTGATCTAGAGAGGACTGAGGAGGGTATATCTTGAGTGTTAGATTGTAGGTTGAGGAGCCTGGTGTGATCTAGTCCGCCTCATAATAGATCTTAACCCGACTATGAAGATTTGTAAAGTGCACAGAGTTGTAGGGACATAAGGACTATAATAAAAGAGCTACGAGACAGATCTTTGTAGACGTATCCCCGGGGGGGTGAACCATGGTAACATCTGTGTTATGTGATTGAATGCATGTGTATCTTTATTATCTTTCAGTAGATATTAATAAGATAAATGAATGATTTATTATATTTCCTGCATAAATTGTGATAATAGTGTATTATGTTAATAAGTTACAATAACAACTTCAGCATACAATTCCTAGAGATTCCCTACTAAATCTTAGGATGCAAACACATGAGAATCATAGCCACCCATTAAGACTATCTTGGGTGAGACGACGCAGTGCACCCTGTGCACTGTGTTTCCTTTTGGTTTACCAGGAGGGATGATAGTTTTAGAGGCTTTGTTGGAACCCCGAACAGATATGAACCCCGGGTCATTCAATATGAACTCAGACAAGATATAAGTAAGTAGATGATCAGGGGATCAAATTTTTCTCAAAAATTCAAAGTGCTCGGAATTGCTTCAAACCGGACGAGAGCGTAGGCCTCGTCATTGCGAACCCAACACAACTTGTTTCTTATCAAACAGACGTCGAGAGCGAGAGATATTGCAATCTGTTCGTTAAGTTAAATAGGCAAAAAAGTTTTGCTGACTGTACAGTCCGTACAGTGATGTGGCAGGGCCGTACAGGCCGTATGATGACGTGTTAGGTGGTGATGTGGCAGATGCTGATTGGCAGGTGTGGTCGAATGGTTATTTGACATGTGTCCATTGGTGGTTAATGGTATGTTGATGTGGCCCAATCTCTGGGCGCCACGTGTCACTTGATGTATGGTTAAACTTTGCTAGTAGCGAGAGTCGACTCCGTGACCTCCGGGTCGGGGAACGACTTGGCAAGGAGTGGCCAACCAATGCGCCAATGCGTGTTACTTGATATATAAGTGGAATGGATTGTATTTAAATTAGCATATGGGAATGGTTTGGGCCGCGACCAGGCCAGGGCTTAGCCCCAACCCTTGGTCGCGCGCCATATTACATATAACCATTGTATAACATATATGTACGCCATATTACATATAACCATTGTATAACATATATGTGCACCGTATTACATATAACCATTGTATAACATATATGCGCGCGGTTGCAACGGTTATATGACTGTTATGCAAAAGTGCGGGTTTTATGTTTGTAAGCCATGGTTTTATGATATGACCCATGTGCCCACGACCAGAGTAGTTGGAGTGGTTCAACCATTTGGCTCTTTTTACCACAGCGCGCGGTCACATGACCCTCATACGCCTAGGTGCTAGGCGGTTAGGGGCTGGTGCGCCCTTAACCGTCCTACGGTTTGCACCATTGGCGCAGTTGCACCCGATGCTAGGTTTTCACGCCTTATATTGCGTGTGAGCCAGGTTCAAACAAAAAGGGTGCAATTTGTAGATGCAGAGACAACAAGCTTGAAGAGGGAAACTTCCAGAAGGCCTATCTTCTTCGTTTTTCGACCGATTGAGGTGCCGAAAGAGCCCAGACAGGGGTTTTTGGATGCTTTGAAGCCATTGGAGCAGTCGGTTTGTCAATTTGAGAATTGTAAGACATGTTTTTGAGAACTTTGAGAAATTAATAATAATGATCCATTGGAAGCTGGACCAGGAGATGTAGCCCAAGAGAGGGGTGAACTCCTTTATCAAATTGTTGTGTTTATGTGCTTATGTTCATTGATTATGCTACTGTCTATGTGTATTTTTCATAAGTAATCCCTTAATCTATGTGTTGCAAACTGATCCTTTTGCTTTAAACACATA
>JZKD02S0501431.1:0-16936 GCA_000966675.3 Picea glauca | reverse complement strand
TGGCCTGTAGATTAAAGAGGAAAAATGTACACCTCGGGAGATTCATCTTACCGAGAGAGTTATCCTCAGTAAATTTCACCTTTTTTCGGGCTAAGGAGACTAAATCTAGAAAAAGGTAGTGAGTCCATAGTTAAGCTCTTTTCAGACTCCTTAAAATTGAAAATATTGTCGAGTGATCTTGTCTTTATCACACTCATTAAAATGGTTTTCAATAGACATATTTTCGGTGCTAATTTATCCCTTTTTCCAGTCGACTAGACTATTTTCAAAAAAGGTACCCCAGTGGAGTCTTCTTTTGCGTTTTTTCAGACTCTCTAAAAATGAAAAACCACCTAGCTTACCTTCTCTAGGATCGTTTAAAATTACATTCAAGGGTGTTATCATTGTGTCCTATCAATCGCATTTTCATTCTTGCATATTTGGCCTAATTCCAGCTCCATGTTGCTCTCAATTGAACCTTTGAAGCATGCCTTATATGCAAGCCTTGTAGCACTTTTCCTTTGCGTCTTGACAGCTTGACCCATGGAGGCATTTTCCCGAGTGTCCTTTCCCTACACATGTCTCCTTTCCCTGATCATTAGTGTGTTCCTTGCGCTTGGAACTGGTATGATTTCGACACTCATTCCTCCTTTGTAACGTAGAATTATTTTATTCTTTTTCAAGCTTTCAAAATATCAAAAAAGAAACAAAAAATCAAATATACCCCAAAAATAGGATGGGAAAAATATTTTTATTTTTATGGCAGCACAATGAGTCACCCTTGGACAAAGCACATCCTTCTGTTTGTTCATCAAGATTTGGTATTTAATATGACCTTAGGAAGTTGTTCTCGTAACATAGAGTTGTGTCCTCCTCCGTTTGGTTATTATTCCAAACATATGGAGAGTTTGTGTTGCCTCCTGCATCGTGAACTTATGTCAATGTCATGATGCTTTAGTCTGATCATCAGTCGTTCTATTTTCCAAGGGAATTTTTACCCAACTTGAGTCGACCTTTCTGCAGTTTATCTCTTGACCTCATGCCCAGCCATCCCTAAAGTCCAATCAAGTCCTTGTTTGAAATTAGTGAAGTTCTCTGCCTGATCACCGAGATCCTCTTGTATGTTCCCCGACGAGTCATCTAAGACACTTGGGTAGTGAATTTGTACACTCATATTGCACTCCTACTCAAGTGTTTAATATCTTGAAGTTGTTTCTTGAGATTTGAAGCCCTCATCTCCAACCACCAGGCATCGTTGGCTTCTTGAAGATGGATATTATACATGTATATCTTTGAATTTGATATGTGGATCCACTATGTATTGCTCACAACTACACTTTATATAGTTATATGACATGGATCTGTAGTGTATTTGATTGGAGTCCATGATTTATTTTATCCTTAGCATGGGTATGCCTACCTCAGTGAGACAATTGTTATTTTACAGATGACACCTCCCGAACTCTGGTCCCGGGCTCACTCACTTCATACATTGGTAAAGATTTATAATGTATTTTGGCTATCAGATGCTCTTATGACCTCACGCATTAGGGGGAATCTGTTATAACCCTAATTTTCACCACACATGCAAACCTGGCATCAGGCCATCTTACTTACTATTTTTTCCAAGCCAATACAAAAGAACTCTTCTTAAAAACACAATTTTTGAAGATGTACACGCCCTACACCACAACTTCCTGCATATGTATTCTAGATGCACCTCTACCTCCCGCATACGTATGCTAGTTGCACCATTACAACCCACGTATACCCACAAAATTTGCAAGGAATTCATTGAGATTACAAGCTATTGGGTAGTCCCAACCAATTGACCACCTATAGCCCATCACCCAACCAAATAACCATCTTTTTGTCATATAAAAAGAGGTGTTGGGGCCTCATTCTATGGAGAAACATAGAAACAATGAAACTATGCCCATTTTTCATTCCCCCCTTGCCCCATGAATTTGAAGCCACATTGTGAGTTTTGAGCCATAATTCCCTATTCTTGCCTTTTTTCTCATCCATAAGCCTATGCCTATTCTCTAGAAAGAAGTGTGAGAGAAGAATGATACATGGAAGCAGTTGGATCTTGGTGAAGAGGAGCCTTGGACCGGGTTCGAGGAGTAGTTGTCGATCTCATTTTGTAAGTAACTCTCTGAGATTAATATAAAGAATTACTTTTTTCGTCCCACCATATGATGTGTTCAATATTCATGTTTGATTTACATTTTGTTATGACATCTAACCCATTAGTTCATATATAGAATGCATGTTCATAGTTTCTTATTTGTCTTTTGGTGAATGCAGGTCAACCTTGGGAGGATATTTGTAGTTGAGAAGTGACCAAATGTATTGGGATCGACATTGGATGTGGAGTTTAAGGTAAGACTACTATATCCCTATACTTTTTACTTTATGCATGAATGTGGGGTGTTGTCGGGATAGTTTTTAAAAGTAGGAGACTTTAGATGGTTAGCTCTACCTTCACTTTAGAACCCTGGTGTAGTCTGTAGGGGGTTTTTCCCTCTATAACACTCCTCCTCCATCCTTTTTATAGAGTTTTCTTAGTGATTACTTTCCAAAACCCTCATTAGATTTTTTTTATTAATTTAATTCAGATAAACCTCCCCCGTACACATGTCACCCGATCCCTTAGTTGCACCAGAAATTAATTAAATAATTAATTCAATTTTTCCTATTTCCCTCACCCACCTAAAAGCGTTCCTAAAAACACTCCTCGGTGTCCCTTTATTTCCTTACATTTCTTAAATTACTAACGCCTTACTTAAATCCTAGTTGAGTTCACAAAAAGAATGTTCCAAAGGCTAGATTCCCTACTAAGTTAGGCATTCCTATTTTTCTTTAAGTTTCAACTTTTCTTTAAGTTCCCATTTTTATCTAAGTTCAGAATTAGTAAGTTTAGACATAAACAACAATTTACCCTTTTAATAATTTAATCCTTCATTAAATTTTTACTTTAATTATTAATGTTTGAATTTTCTTTACCCCCTTCTTGTTAAATGTCGATTTAATTTTTTATTTGGTTCACATGTTCTACTTAGACCTAGGTTTTAAATTCACCAGGATGGAAATGGTTTTTAAGGGAAAAAGTAGTTATTAAACTTTACTCATACCATCATTCATTTTAAGGCCAACCTGGTCCTAAGGAGGCATAGTTTTCTAGGTACTAGGTTTATTAACTTTCCAGAGTTAAAATAGTGATGTGCCCTTTAAGATGCACTACAGGCTCCAAGGGTGGCACTCGTTTGCATTTATGTTTTATTTGCACGATGTGCCCTTCAAGAAACACTATGCACTCCAAGGGTGCCACTCGTCATTTGATTGATTTTGGTAGACGTCAAACACTAGAGTCAATACTCCATCAGGTGACCTTGTGGGAGACTACGATCCTCTAAGGAATAAGGACCTTGCCTTATTACGTGCCCCTTAGAATCATCGTGAGTGACTATCATAGTCTTCCCTCGTGGCATCATGGATCTATCGAACTAGGTAATCGTTAACCTACAGTTCGAGCCACAATGAGAGGGCCTGTAGGTTGTGGTAGGGTTGTTGTCACACCTCTCCCTCAATATCTTTGGTTGTCGTGTGTGACCCCTCTACCCCAAATGTGAGTCTGATTAACAAGTTATCACCAGCCTGCATCTATCAAAAAACATGTCAGCAATCCATAAATAACATCATATCATATTAGTCATATGTCACATATGAAATAACAAAAATACGCAAACCATAAAAAGTCCACTCCCTGACTCAATCTAGAGTCCAAGGAGGTCCATCGATGTCGTCAAAATCCTCAACCTATCAAGAGTCTTGCACACTTAGGAGAACCTATTCAATAGCATCTGTCTATACATAATAACATAACATAACATCATAAATCACAATCTCATCATCAAAATCCATAAGAGAAGAAATCACTCATATAATGAACCAGATCACTTGCACGCAAGTGTCCTTAAAAAATAAGTCACATCCAAAGTGCACGCAAGAGTGGGATGTTACACATTCACTATGAATTATTCTATGTTGTATCATATTCATCATAATTTCTTTGATACAAAAACTTTTCCTTTTATTGACATCTAACTGCCTATGTATTCCAATACCTAGTTGATTTGCTTAATCATCGGTTCCCCTGTAGCTATTCTATCCTTCTTTTCTACATTCATTTATTTGATACACATAAGTTTACATATTCCTATTTATGGATCTCATTTTCTTGATGACTAACTGTGTATATATTCCAATACCCAGTCAATTTTCTTGATCATCAGTTCCCCCATAACTATTATATCCTTCTTTGTTGTCTTCATTTCTTTGATACACAAACCTTTTATGCTTATTTCACTTAATCAACTTTATGTTTACATCTTCCTACATATGGATTTCCTCCAACAAATTCCTTCAAATTAATTCTTCCCAATTTCTAGATCAGATTCTAGGTTCAATCATTCACTATCAATTATTCTATATTGTGTCATATTCATCATAATTTCAATGTAAATATTCTAAGATTCTTTGCCACATTTATTTGAATTTTTTGACATCAATCTCTCAATGTTCTATTACTTGGTGGAATTTATTATTTCTCTCTCTATTATTTCGACACTTTAACATAGTGCCTAAAATTATCCTCATACGGTCCAAAAAATGTCAACAAGAGTGACACTTAATGAATTTTCACAATTTCAATGTATCTCCAACTTGAGAAACCTCAATATTTATAGGTGTTTATAGGGTGCTTTCATAATGACCTTCAACTTTGCTTATTATCAATTTCCACATTTGATCATTCCCTATGGATTCTTTTCATTGTGTCACATTCCTCCTAAACTAACTGTAGGAACCTCAATCCGACCAATCAAATCCAACATTTTTCTTACCTCCTCTCATCATTTCACAATTGATACATACTCAATTCACAATTTTAATTGTGAACCTTCACTAGGTTCCAAGATTGTTGATATCCACTCTCACTTAGATGATTTTTTTCATCAACAACTTCCATATCGTACACTTCGCCCATTTACTATCACATTTGGATATGTTGACATATGTATCAATGTTCCAGTACTTAGTGGAATTCATTATATTTATCACTCCACTGTTTAAACACTCCTAAACTAATGGTAGGTTAATCAACTACTCTCATTAGGTTTGACATTCAATATATTTGAACTCTAGAACCAATCATTTTGTTTCTAGAGTTCAAATAATATATATTCTATACTACCTATAAATGGTAACTTTATGTGTCCATATTTACCATCACAAAGAATATGAATTCAATTATGACTCTATATAATAGTCAAGAAACAAGTTACCAATATTCAACATAATATATTTATGAGAGATATTCATGACTACAATCCACTAGATGAAATCTGTACAAATTAGAAGACTTGTAACTTATAGTTTTCAATATATCTCCACTCAAATAAAACTCAATAATTTATACCCCTACCTCGATTTCTTTCATAACCTACTTCACTTTCCTTATGTAAATTTCCAAATCAGATTCTGCATCTCATTGTTTGCTATACATCCCTTTTATGTTGAGTCATATTCATCCTAAATTAATGGTCAACACTTCAATCTCACCCACCAAGTTTAATATTGTTTTTCTCTCATCTCCTCATTTTGTAATCATTGCATTCTCAATCCACAATTTTACATATTCTTCTTCAATAACCTTCCTCACCACCACGATTTTCGATCTCCACTCTAACTTAGCAGATGAAATATGTACAAATTAGAAGCTCCTCTCACATTCATTCCTCTTAAACCATCACATAACTTCTAACTTACAGTTTTCAATATATCTCCACTCAAAGAAAACTCAAGAATTTATACTCATCTCTCGAACCTCACAAGCCCTTGTAAGTTTCCCAACTAGCACTGTACAACTCACAAGCCTCTCTAGGATTCATTCATCTTAAACCATAACACACTTCTAACTTAATACTTTCGATATATCTCCCCTCAAAGAAAAATTCAAAATTTATACTCATGTCTTGAGTGCTTCCATAAGTTGCTTCACTTTTATTTTCTCAACATCCAAATTATATTCCACATATTGTTGTTCCCTATACATCCTTTTTGTGTTGAGTCATATTCATCCTAAATTAATAGTCAACACTTCAATATCACCCAGCAAGTTTGAAATTGTTTTTCGCGCCTCTCCTCATTTTGTAAGCAATGCATTCCCAATCAACAATTTTACATATTCTTCTTCAACAACCTTCCTCACCACCATAGTTTTCGATCTTCACTCTTACTTAGACATATTTTTGCATTTTCAATTTCCCTATCAACACTTTTCCCATTTACCATCTCATTTGGATTTTTCGACATCAATGTCTAAATGTTATATTACTTGGTGGAATTAATTATTTATTTCCCTACTATTTGGACACTTTAACATAGTGCCTAAAATTATCCTCCTATGATACAAAAATGTCAACAAGAGTGGCAATCATTTTTTACAATTTCATTATATCTCCACCTGGAGAAAACATAATATTTAAAAGTGTGTCTCAGGATCTTTCATAACTCCCTTCAATTTCCTTTTTCTCTATTTCCAATTTGGATTCCACATTTAATTGTTCGCTATGGATTGTTTATTTGTTTTGTCTTATTCCTCCTAAATTAAATGTAGGAACCTCAATACCACCATCAAGTCCAACAATGTTGTTCCTTCCTCTCATAATTTTCCGTTGCCTTCAAAATTGAAGAAATTTTCCATTATAAAGCCTTTGTCAATTTCAACCTTAATATTCCCCACTATCCATGGCTTCTCCATATGGGATACCCAACAACTAATTATTAGTCACTTGTTTCTTGTCCGTGTTTCTCCGAACTATATTTTTGAAAAATAGTTAATATTGAAGGATCATCATACTATTCCTATAGATTTCCTTCCTATGTGCTCTCCTAGTTCCGTGACTCAAGAAATTATACTTGAGCCTCAGGTTCTTTCATAACTTTTTCAATTTCCTCATTCTCAATTTCATCATTAGATTCCACATTCGATTCTTCACTATGAATTATTTTTGTGTTGTGTCAAATTCCTCCTAAATTTATAGTAGGAACCCCAATATTGCCCATAAAGTTTAACTTTATATTCCAACCTCTCATTGTTCCACAATTGAAACATTCTAGATCGACAATTTTACTTGTGCTTCTCCACTTGGTTTTCTGAACACCAAGGTTGTTGATCTCCAATCCTGCTTAGACATTTCTTGCATCGTAAATTTCCCTATCAAAATTTCTCCCATTTATTATCTCATTTGGATTTGTTGAAACCAATGTCTCAATGTTCTAGTACTTAGTGGAATACATTATTTTCTCACTCTACTATTTAGATGACCCAAAATAGTGCATAACCTTTTTCTCCTATGACACAAAAATGTAAACAATAATGACCCCTAGTCACTTTTGACAATTTCAAATGCAAAAGTACATATCTAATCTTTCAATATCGATCTTTTCTTATCATAATCATTCTCAACCTTTTGTCCTTCATGTGCTCAACATCAATGTCTCGATAGCTTCAATGCTCAACCAATTTTCCATTATTGAGGCTTTATCAAGACTTAATGTTTCCTAACATTCATAGATTTTCAATATAGGATAATGAACAAGATGATTTCTCTTTTTTTTCTTACCAATGCTTCTCTATATTGGAGTTTTTCCAACTCTTTGATCCTTATGTCCATCCATGGTTTCTTGAATTTTATTTTTTTTCCATTGTTCCAACACTTTTCTCATTTTTCGTGTATTGCACTTCATTATTGAACTTTCCTTGTTGCAAATTCCTTTTCTTGATGGCTAGTTGCCTATGTATTCCAATAACTTGTTGATTTCATTGATCATGAGTTCCACTGTAACTAATCTGCTACTTTCATTTCCTTGATACACAAAATTTTTATGCATATTTCACTTAATAAATTTTATATGTTTACATATTACTATATATGGATATGCACCAATAAATTCCTTAAAGATAATTCTTCCCAATTTAAAAATCAGATTCTCCATTCAATCGTTCACTATCTAGTATTATATGTTGTGTCATATTCATCATAATTTCATTGATACACAAACTTTTCCTTTTATTGATGGTTAATTTCTTATGTATTTTGATACCTAGTCGATTTCCTTTATCATCAATTCCCATGTAATTATTCTATCCTTTTTTTCTACGGTGATTTATTTGATACACAATCCTTTTATGCATATTTCACTTAATCAACTTTGTATGTTTATGTCTTCCTATATATGAATTTCAATTTCTCTATAGATAAATGCCTATATATTCCAATATCCATTCAATTTCCTTGATCACCAGCTCCCCTATAACTATTCTATCCTTTTTTGCTATCTTCATTTCTTTGATATACAAAAACTTTATGCATATTTCACTTAATCAGATTTGTTTGTTTGCATCTTCCTATATATGGATATCCTCCAATAAATTCCTTCAAATTAATTCTTTCCAATTTCAAATTCAAATTCCACATTCAATCATTCACTATTGATTATTCTATGTTGTGTCATATTGATCATAATTTCCATGTAAATATTATAAGTTTGTTTGCCACTTTTATTCCACTAATACCCAATTTGATTATTTGTCTTTCACTAAAAAAACTTTATATGTTTAATTCCTCCTATATTTATTCTTCCTTCAATACAATAACCACCTTTTATACAATTACAAATTACCTTTCTAAATGGAAATGTATCAATTGTATGAAATTCTAGATAGAAAGTGCTTGATCATGTTTCATGTAATACATATCTCTACCTACAAATTGTATCTTGATGTGTCCATATTTACCATCGTATAAAATATGGATTCAATATTGATTGTTTAATAATCAACAAAAAAAAAATCAATATTTGATGTAGTCAATTTATAACAGATATTCACGATTGTAATTTTCCCAGCTATCACTGTACAACTCACAAGCCCCTATAGAATTCCTTCATCTTAAACCATAACATACTTCTAACTTAAAACTTTCGATATCTCTTCCCTCAAATAAAACTTCAAAATTTATACTCATGTCTCAAGTGCTTCCATAAGTTGCTTCACTTTCCTTTTCTCAACTTCCAAATTGTTAAGGTTTAAGATATTATTAGTTTTTTTTTCAATTTAATAGATATCCATAGCATAGATAGGATCACTGAGAGAAACACAATCACAAGAGACACCTCGTTTATCATGAGAAACCCTCACGGGGGAGAAAACCTAGAAAAAAAATCCTTAATATTGATAGCCAATACAATGCCAAGAGAATAAACCAAACACTACAGAAAGTCCTCTCCAAGTAATGCACCTATCTCTCTCTTCCTTATTCTCCAACTACAGCTCCAAACTTGCGCTCTGAGAACGAGTGATTGAGTGAACAAATGAGGCGCTAGCTTCTTTTATTTATACAGTCTAGCAGGTGTTGAAAGGACATGTCTTTTCACTGGCAGGGATGACTTCTCCTTATGGGTGGTTATAACCACTTTTATTAATTTTGGGGGCCCACTTCTCATTATGAATATTACAATTAGGGTTTGACCAATCCAAAAAATGGGATTTGGTCATTTACAATGCTCGACATGATCAATTCACAAAAGGGGATTGATCTAATGAATAATACATCAATAATAAAATATAATACTCTTTTCAGTTACAATATTTCAACACTCCCCCTTAACAAGAAGGGTATTCTACAGCAACATCATGTGAGAGAGAGGGGAGAATCATCAACAACATATTGGAACACTGACTGGCATATCTATAAATCATTAGAATTTTTTCTCGTCATCATCGTTCACAGCATGAAGCTGGAGTAGCATCATCATCCTCATCAGGGTGAGGCTAAAGTAACATCATCATCATCTTTAGCGTGAGGCTAAAGTAATATCATCATCTTCTTTAGCATCACGCTAAAGTAACATCATCATCTTCTTTAGCACGAGGCTAATGTAACATCATCATCTTCAACATGAAAGATGGAATAACATCATCATCATCATCATCTTTAGCAAGGAGTTGAAGTGGCATCATCATCATCTTCTTCAGCAAGAAGCTGAAGTGGCATCATCATCATCCTCTTCAGTAAGAAGCTAGAGTGGCATCATCATCATCATCTTCAACAAGAAGATGAAGTGTCATTATCATCATCTGCATCAATATGGATTAGTATAACACTAATACATCATCATCATCAATAACAACACAAGGCTAATAAAACATCAACAAAAACAATATCACAACACAAAGGATGGAGCATCATCAACAACAACAACATAAAAACACGAAGGCTGGAGCATCATTAACAACAAAAACATCACAACATGAAGGTTGGAGCATCATCAACATCAACACTATGTTGAGAGTCTTCAACATGAGGATGACATCAAAGCACAAAGATGGCTACACAATATCATCAAAATGAAGATGGAATCACAACATGAGGTTGGAAACACAACATCATCAACACGAAGCTAGCATCACTGCCCAAGGCTCGAAACACATCATCAATATGAAGCTAGCATCATAGCGCAAGGCTAGAAACACATCATCATAGCATGAATTTTGCATCACAATATGAGACTGTCATCACAATATCATTAGCATGAAGTTGGGATCACAATACGAGACTCACAACATCATCACATCATAAGGCTAGCACACATCATCACAGCACTAGGTTGTCACATCCTCACAGCACAAGGCTGACACATCATCACAACATGAGGCTAGAACATCATCAAAACACGAGGTTGGCACATCATCAACACAAGGATAGCATCAAATCACTAGGCTGGCACATCATCAACACAAGGCTGGCATCACAGCACTAGGATGGCACATCATCACAACATTAGTTTGGCACATCATCAACACAAGGTTGGAATCACAACACTAGGCTGGAACATCATTATTAAAAGTCTAGCATCACATCACTCGGCTAGCACATCATCATCATGGGGTCAACATCAAAACACTACTCCCTCTTTCGAGGGAGGTCCTTATAGACTACACCAAGATTATCTCAAAAGTGCTCAAACTTTACACAAGATAGAGGCTTGGTCAACACATCAGTAACTTGTTCATCCATGCTAAAATATTGGAGGTTTATGGCTCCTCTCTGCAACATATCACTAATGAAGTGATACCAGATATCTATGTGCTTCGACTCATCATGGAACGCATGGTTCACCATCATCTTTATACAACTTGGTAATCACATAGAGTCAAGGTGGCTTCCATCACCAGATCAAATAGATATATCAATAACATCCAAATTCATATGGATTCACAATTGGTAGAACATGCAACAATGTATTATGCTTCTGTCATTCTCGGAGCAATGTTGAATTGTTCCCTACTTTTCCATGAAGTCATGGCTTACTCCAAACTGAAACAACATCCTAAAGTGTTGTTTTTTTTATTTTTTATCAGAAGCACTTCCAACCAATCTTAATTGGCATGACCACTCAATCTAAAGTCACGATCTCTAGTATAATAGAGACACAAATCCTATGTACCCTTAAGGTATCTCATCATATGTTTTGAAGAAACAATGTGAATATCACTGGGCTCTGCCAGATACTGACTCAAGGAAAAACATATAACTAGCTTAGTATTTGTCATATACATCACTGAAACAATAATCTATATGTACAGAGTAACATCAACCAATTCTGACGAGGTATTTACCAGGAGCTTAACTTCATTTCCATGGGTGTGTTCATGGATTTACATTTCAGGATGTCAAACCTCTTCATTTTAACTGCATACTTCCCTTGGTTAAGGAAGATCTTCTCTATTCTCTGCCAAACTTCAATACCTAAGAGATAATACATTTAAGTCTTCCATCAAACTCTGTAGTGATATTCTTCTACAATTGATGATGATATTTTATTCATCTTGTCAAGAATACATCATCTACATATAGTAGTAACATCACTAGCTCATCATTTATAACCTTGAGATAAAGGTTAGAACCAACTTTACTCTTGGTAAAGCCCAAGCTCTTCAGGAAACTGTAAATTTTGCTATATCAAGCTCTAAGAGCTTGCTTCAACACGTATAGAGCTTCCTTCAACTATAAAACATGAGTCTTTCTATATTCAATCTTCAAACCAAATTTTCTCATTACATTGTAACAATCTGGTACACTTTCTCAGTTGTAACTCAATCTGCACAATCATGTGCTAGCTCTATGTTCTCTCTGCAAAGCACTATCTGTCCCACTGCTTGAGAGTATGTCCTCTCTTCGTTCTGCAATTGTTCCTTCTAGAATTGGGACTCTTCACCTGCACTTGATCTAAAGCTGAGAATGGTTGCTCCATTCACTGTGACTACTGAAATCTGGGAGTAACTCTTCTACTTCATCATGGAAACAACTTCATCTGAAACTGAGAGTGGCTCAATAACTGATACTAAAGATAACTCTTCTTCTTTAATGGGGGTAACACTATATTTTATTGTAGTCATGTCTCCATGAACAAACTAATGTAATGCACCAATCACCACTCAATTTTAAATATGGGGATTGCTCCCCCTGCATCTCATACTATATATGAATCATGGTTTTTTTGGTTGTCTTCATAAATAGAACTATTTATTCAATAAGTGTCTCACCATAGTATTCTCCCTTTTGCTAGGATAATCCTCTAGACACACATCATACTTTGTACATCTGCAACATGCTTTATCTGTATAGATCAATCTTGGAAGTCAATACCAACTTCTCTTCTAGTATCATGGAAGAATCCATATCCTATTCTTTCTGAATGGATTCCTTCTCTGTTACTGAAACAGTGGAATCTTCCCAGGAGATTTCATATCTCATAGAATTTTTTGAAGCTACGATATAATCTTCTCATGACATCTATCTCCTAGTCCTAGAAGTTATCTCTTCATATGATCCTTTCTGAGATCAATCTTACTCTCAATTTTTTTCTGAGTCTACAAGGACTTCATAATCTCTTACAGGGTATAGTTGGTGTTGAATACCAATTCTAAATATGAAACACTGAGACATGATTCAAACGAGTTATGCTTCCTGTCAAGGTGCCTTCATTAACCTTTGAAGAATTTTGTTGTGAGATATTTTTCTAATGTTCAATCCTCTTTGGAGCCTTCTACTCCTTACAATCAATCTTCATATGAGATACTTTGAATGTCAAAAGATAGCTTATTCTTCATCTTCTTTGGTACATGACTGTATATGGTCATGTACATATTTTGCTTCATATCTCATCTAATATGTTGCCTTATACAACCTTCACTAGCTTCCTCAAGGTCATCACCTATGACCTGAAGCAAGGTAAAAAAAAACAACATGCAAGAATAATACTCTTTTGAAAATAATAGATAAAATAATAGCATGAATAATCATCACAGTAGCTCCTTTAGAGATATCACTTGTGAACTGTCTAAAGCAAAGATCAAAATTAAGAAATACAATACAAAATGAGGTCAACACTCTCCTAGTGTTGTGATCAAACATTCATCCAAGGTGACCTAGAATCAACACAAGAATTTTCTCTAAAAGGAGATGTTAGTTGTATATGTTACATTAAGCATTTATCTCAATATGCCCACATGCTACCAAGTATAATACTTTTCAAATAATGCTATCTCAACTATAGTGTTTACTTGTAATGGGGTAGTTATCAACTTTGTCATGTGCAACTTTGAATCTTATCAACTTAATTAATCAAACCTGGAACTTGGAGTCTTGTCCTCAAGAATGAGTGTTTTTCTTTTATTCCAAGTCTCCTTCACTTAAGATGACAAGTGATTTCTTCAACTTGTCTTTTGTACTAGGACAATATGCTATCTTGACAGTAGGTTGGGTTAGAGAATAAACTATATGATCTCAAATTTAATCCATCTATTACCTTAACTTTAATTTTGACCAAAGGTTAGTATGATGGTCATAGCTTCAACATGCAACCTAGATCAAAATATTGTCATAACAAATATATGCATATTAGAATAATCAAACCTGGGTTTCATTATTCCTATGAATGTGTTGGATATTGAGATCCTTCTAGATCTATGTCAAGAGATCCCTTCTCCTTCAAATACACATTTAAAAATATGTGAGTACATACCTCTGATAGCATTTGCAAGTAGTGGCATCAACTAGTAGCACCAGTAATAATTACCAACCCCTTTTAAAACTTCAAGGGTGACTGCAACTGGTACTGTAGTTGATTATGAAACTGCAACTACAACTTCAACTTAGGGTTTTATGAGGAAACCCTAATTTTTAAAATTTTAAGTTTTGAAATTTTGATCTAGGGGATGGATGCGCTGAGCCGAGGTGAGTAAGCTGGTGCAGTCAGATTTATGAAAATCCAAATTTTACCCCCTCAAACTTGACCTGCAGATTTCTGGACTGGCTTTCTGGTGCTTATGGTTTTCTGGTACTTATGGTACCGGTGAAAACTAGGGTTTCACTTTCCAAGAGTTCTATCCATTAAAAAGGTGCGGTGAATATGACAAAAGATTCACTAGGGTAGGGCACACTTTTCTATATGGATTTTAGGAAAATATTCCTCTCCAATAAAAATCCCTAATTTTCATGTATGACAACAATGACGTTTTTCTTCTTCTGGTGAAAGATTCTCTCTTCAGCTTACCTTTGAAACCATGTTAAGGTTTAAGCTATTATTAGGTTTCTTTTCAATTTACTAGATAACCATAGCATACATAGGATCACTAAGAGAAACAAAATCACAAGAGACACATCATTTATCTTGGGAAACCTCATGGGGGAGAAAACCCAACAAAAACTTCCTTAATATAGATAGCCAATACAATGCCAAGAGAATAAACCAAACACTACAAAAATTCCTCTCCAGGTAATGTGCCTCTCTATCTCTTCCTTCTTCTCCAACTACAGCTCCAAAATTATGCTCTGATGAACAAATGAGACACTATCCTCCTTTATTTATACAATCTGGCAGGTGTTGAAAGGACATTTCTTTTCACTGGCAGGGATGACATCTCCTTCTGGGTGGTTATAACCACTTTAATTAATTCTAGGGGCCGACTTCTCATTATGTATATTACAATTAGGGTTTGACCAATCTGCAAAAGGGGATTTGGTCATTTACAATGTCCGACATGATCAATCCACAAAAGGGGATTGTTATAATAAATAATACATCAATAATAAAATAGAATACTCTTTGTAGTTACAATATTTCAACACAAATTATATTCCACATATTGTTGTTCCCTATACATCCTTTTTATGTTGTGTCATATTCATCCTAAATTAATGGTCAACACTTCAATCTCACCCATCAATTTTGACATTGTTTTTCACTCCTCTCATCATTTTGAAATCAATGCATACTCAATTGAAAATTTTACCAACTATCAATCTAATTTATTTTTTCATTCCAAAAAATATGTTACGTAATAGATCGCATAAATTTTCAAATTAATGCTTCATATAGAATATAAATTCAAACCACTTCATAAAATTATACTCATTCAAATGAGTTATACTTATCTCCCTTCTCAAATCTCAATCTCTAGTTATTTCTTTGTTCTCTCAATCTAATTCATTTTTGAATTCCATTTTGCAAAACATTTTGCCACCCAAATAAGTATTATGATTAATTTTCATATGGTGTAAACATTCACACACATATTTGTAGATATTATCACATTACATGGTTATGCTCACCTTCATTCTTCATTTCTCTACTTTATTTTACAAATCCAAAATATAGGTGAATTGTGATAATTTCTTTAGGAAGTACAAGGGACTCTTTTTATTGTAATAATCAATTAACACCATGTAATATAGAGAGTTAAACCCACAAATTGTGTCTTCATGTATCCACATAAACTATGAATACAAATTTCATCTAGCACATGGCGCATCAATCCTTTCCTCAGAATGATATAATCAAATGCACTCCCTTACAACCTTATGTGAAGCTTTCATTCTTGTTCACTTTGCAAGAATGAAAGATTCACATATTTTAGTTAATGTATGCATCTCAACAACTTTATTTTATTTAAATATGCATAAACTTTTAAAGAATTAGTGTCCCCTTATTTGAAAAATATAAGTTTATAGTGATACGATGGTCTAAGAGAATTAAATTCAAGAGGGAATTGTTAGTTCTACAATTTTTATAAGGGCCTTACAATTAAAATATCTCTCATAAATAGAATACGTCGAATATTGGTAAATTTTGTGTTTATTATTATGTCAAATAAAAATTGACTTCATATTTTCTAACAAATGCTAAAAATATTAATATAGATAGATGGAAAAATGTATACAAAAAAAATTGTTAACAAATATCAACTCAATTACGAATCTCACATAATAACCAGCGCAAAATTTACCAATATCGGTCTTATTCCATTTATAAGAGATATTCTTGATGGTAAGGCCCCTATCATAAGGGTACAACTCACAATCCCCTCTCAAACGTATTCCTCTTAAACAATCACATTTCTTCCAACTTACAATTTTCAATGCATCTCTACTCATAACAAACTTAAGAATTTATACTTGTGCCTTGGGTGCTTACATCAATTCACTCAAATTAATTCTTCCCAAATTATAAATTAGATTCCACATTTAATTGTTCACTATTGATTATTCTATGTTTTCTCATATTCATCATAATTTCCATGTAAACATTCTAATCTTCTTTGACACATTTATTCCACTAATAACCAACGTTATTATGCATCTTTCACTGAATCAACTTTATATGCTTACGTCCTCCTGTATTCGGTCTTCTGCCAATGACACGACCACTTTTTAGAATTTTGAAATTTAACATTCTAAATGGAAATGTATCAATTGTATGAGTTTCTAGATAGAGGAAGTGACAACATTGTTCCTATGGATTCTTTTGTTCTTGTGTCATATTC
>JZKD02S0501409.1:0-16936 GCA_000966675.3 Picea glauca | reverse complement strand
TAATTTTACTCTTAGCTTACTTTTTCTCATAAAAATAAAAGAATTTTTAAAGGTTTTTAGACAAGTGTGAGAGTCATTGTTTTTAACAGAAAATTGCTAGTGTGTGATTTTTGACTTGATTCTTTGTGATCCGCGATTTAGGCCATAATTGTTTTTCTTGGTTTTTTGCTTGTCGGCATTTTCCCTTTCTTGCTTTACTAGCATTTAAATAAAAAAAAAATCTCTTTTCATTTTCTTCTTTTGTTTAAGAGTGTGTTTTTGCATCATTAGCTAGGGAAAAGTCTTTTATTTCATAAGTTTTTGCAGTTCACTTAGATCATAAGTAGCTCATAGTCGAGTGAAATTCCTTTGAGTTTGTTGTCCAAAATCTTAGAAAAAATAAAAAATATTTCTTTAGAAAAGTTGTTGAAATTTTGCATTCAGTAAAAGTTTTGTTTCCAGCTTTTTCATTCATTTTTTTCTTTCGTCTTTTACACATCATCATTTTCACCCTCATACCCCTTGACATAAGAAAAATCCATAAAAGTAACGCTAAATTTAAAATCTACTAGACTTTTATGTTTGTAGGGTTCACAAACTAATGCAGGACTAGGGCCTTGGATTAGGTTGGAGAGGAAACTCTTCAAGGCCTTTTTTAAAACAAACATTGGAGTCTGAGTTAGGGAGTGTCTAAGTCCAGTGTCATGAAATTTATCCGGGACCCCCCTCTAACACAGGGGATAAACACAAGGTCGCATGCAGAAAGGTAGCGGAGATAACCCCTCCAAAGCTAGACCAATCGTAGTGGAGAACACATATAGAGGGCTTGTTTTGGGATTCCGTCGTTTGCATTTGCCACGAGGCTTCATGGGTCTCAAATCCATTCGAGGTCCTCAGTTGTATTCCGGAACATTTTCTCTCGATACCCTTCATAGGTTTTGAGCTCGATACCCTTCTCATTTTGGTCTACTCGACTTTCGACTGTACCCGCTTGGTGACTGTTCGCACGCTGGCAACTTAGTTTCCAATCTTTTTAGGGGAATACATAGGTGATTGCAGGGGTATACTGTGGTACCTAGGATAGAAATGAGGCCACTCTTTGCAAAGTATACCTGGAGGGTGATTCCATGTTCGAGTTGCACTTGCACGGGTAAGTTTCTCTAGTGTTGGTTGTTGTAACTGTTCTTCCAATTAATTTAGTGTTTGTTTGTATTATCTTCTAGGGCCTTTTTTAGTGTGTGTTACTTTTGAACATTTAGAATACCTTTAGAGTGTCTTGGATCTTCTCACACAGTGTAGGATCCTGAGCTCCACTGGTCATGAAGGCTTCTTGGCCTACCGCCGGTTACATTGGAGCCACCGCCGCCACCATTAAGGCGAAAGCTAGACCAACAAGGGTCTTTTGAAGCGAACGGGTTACAAACCATTGTGCCTGAACAACTCCCAAAGGAATCGACTATTTTGGACCTCGAAGAAACCACTCTTGGCCCAGTTGAAACCCCAAACAATGATTTCTTGGCACCTTTTATTGTACCAATTCAATTTCACGAGCGCCAGACAGTGTTGCACACAACAATGGAAACAAATGTTGTTAATCCTTCTGGGAATGCTTCAATTCCAACCATGGTTGTCACCATAGGAGAAATTTCATCTCCTAACCCACCATCGTTGGTCCGAGCCACCATGGTCTTGACTGCAACTACTTCGCACAGTGGTCCGATCCCGTCTTTGGCGGCGACCACAACCACTTTCACACCAAGTGTGATAGGCCCTTCGTTCTCATACGGGATGCCTAGTTCGGGTACAAGTCCTGTACTTTTCCACTCCACTTTATAGAATTTGGGTCTGGGGGCAGGGAGCTCTATTGCTCCTCTGCATTGTCACATGGGGGGAACTCCTATCTCTTTTAATGATTTTCCTTATGGAGGAGGTCATATCCCTCCTTCATCCCCTTCACTCAGTGGTTCGCATCAGCAATCTGTCGGGCAACCTACACACAATAGTTTATTTGGAGCGGGGAGTCAAGGACCACCTTCGCATAGTATGCCGGTAGGTTTGACACCGTTTTCTTGGAACATAACATTTGGTAACAATACCTTCTCGTCAGTCACTTTCTCGACTAGGGCCAACCCCATTTTTGGACAATCTACTCCTATGCAGGGTACTATTCCTGCACAGGGGGCAAACCTAGCAGGACCTTGGAATTCAGGGCAAGGATCCGTTCCCTCCTCCGGAATGTCGATCTGGGGTAATTATTTCCACAATCAATGGAACCCTGGAAAAACTACTATGCTTATCCCCACGGGACTAGCATGGGGTAATCCTTCCCAAAGTCCTTCAAATACAATGCATGCCCAACAATATATGTCCTATTTGGGAAATCAGCCGATGATGTCTCCACATATGAAAAATCCATATGCTAGCCAAGTCCATGTTTTCTACTAGAATCCGAGCCAGCAGCCAAACTTTTCCTGGCAACCTGGTGCCAGTCAAACTCTAGGACCCTTTTTCCCAGGTTATTAGCACCAACCCAAACTACCTTTCCTGGCGACCTTAAACTTGCCAGATTTGACAAGGTTGTTGAATGACCCCATTTGTCACGATCCGCATTGGCCTCCTATGCTGATGAAGTTTCTTTCAAACATTCCAAATTTCAAAGCCAAGCCTAATGAAGATCCAGGAGATCATGTGACTACCTTCCATCTTTGGTGCTCATCTAACTCATTGAAATATGACTCTGTACAGTTGCAATTGTTTCAATGTACTCTCATTGGGAGTGCCACGAAATGGTACATTGAGCTTGATCGCTCAAGATACTCTTCTTTTGGTGAACTGGCGATGGCTTTCCTGAAACATTTCTAGTTACCTGTGAGATACGAAACTGGTACAGAGCTGCTCGCTAATTTTGAATAGACAACAGTGGACCATATCTCTGATCACATCTGAGAATGGAGACACCGGAAGAGTTTAATCAAAAGGACTAGTCCCACTCGCATTCCTTCTTGAGTGGTTCCTTAAGTCTTTGGTCCCACAGTTATCCAAAGATGTCGTGACATCCAGAGTTTTCTCCAAAGAATATACCATCATAAGGGCTCGATAGTTTGAGCTCATCTATTCTCAGTCCGGTTTATTATACAACATCTTGCCAGATGCGCCATGTTCAATACTGGATAAAACTAGATAGAGAGTTGGACCACATGCAAATGGTATTGTTGGTTTAGAACAAACAAATCCCACTGAACAATTGATGAAGCAGTTGCAGCAGTTATCTATACAACACACAGTGTCCAACCAAACTACTGCTTTGGTTGCTCCCCCTACCAAAAGGTTGGAAGTACACACAGTGAATTCGACTAACCCAAAGGCCACCCAGCAGCCTGAAGGGAAGAAAACACAACGAAAGAAGGGTAAGGGGGAAAAAAAACCCAACGATAATGCTGGTGGGGACAACACTGAAAAACGGAAAGTGAGGTATCCATGAAACTTGTGCGTGGAAGACCACCCAACCCATCTTTGTCCTCGACTTGCAGAGGCCCAAACGTTTGTCACGTAGTAATAGCAGGCAGTGTTGACTAATCCATTTCAACATGGGAAAAATCTAACTCAAGCCTCTGCAAGCACGGAAGGGGGCAGCCAATAAACCTGCCCACCTCCGAACAACCCCGCATCCATGAATGTATATATGGTTAGGGGTGATGCTTTCATATCGACTAGAGTGCACAATTATAGTAAGTCGAGCACTTCTGAGAAGGGTAAAGAAGTTGATCTTCCATAACTTCCTCTACAGATTGAGAAGACATTGGGAGAAACAATGTAATGCATTCCAAAAGGTGCATTTAAAAAAGATTCTCATAACCCCAACGCAAGGGCCACCCAGAACTACTCCATGGTGGAAGATTTATCACAAACCCCTTGTACGATGTCTGCTTTGGAGGTCCTCCAAAGCTACCCTGCTCAGAGGNTGACTACCTTCCATCTTTGGTGCTCATCTAACTCATTGAAAGATGACTCTGTACAGTTGCAATTGTTTCAATGTACTCTCATTGGGAGTGCCAAAAAATGGTACATTGAGCTTGATCGCTCAAGATACTCTTCTTTTGGTGAACTGGCGATGGCTTTCCTGAAAAATTTCCAGTTACCTGTGAGATACGACACTGGTACAGAGCTGCTCGCTAATTTTGAATAGACAACAGTGGACCATATCTCTGATCACATCTGAGAATGGAGACATCGGAAGAGTTTAATCAAAAGGACTAGTCCCACTCGCATTCCTTCTTGAGTGGTTCCTTAAGTCTTTGGTCCCACAGTTATCCAAAAATGTCGTGACATCCAGAGTTTTCTCCAAAGAAGATGCCATCATAAGGGCTCAATAGTTTGAGCTCATCTATTCTCAGTCCGGTTTATTATACAACATCTTGCCAGATGCGCCATGTTCAATACTGGATAAAACTAGATAGAGATTTGGACCACATGCCAATGGTATTGTTGGTTTAGAACAAACAAATCCCACTGAACAATTGATGAAGCGGTTGCAGCAGTTATCTATACAACACACAGTGGCCAACCAAACTACTGCTTTGGTTGCTCCCCCTACCAAAACGTTGGAAGTACACACAGTGCATTCGACTAACCCAAAGGCCACCCAGCAGCCTGAAGGGAAGAAAACACAACGAAAGAAGGGTAAGGGGGAAAAAACACCCAACGATAATGCTGGTGGGGACAACACTGAAAAACAGAAAGTGAGGTATCCATGAAACTTGTGCGTGGAAGACCACCCGACCCATCTTTGTCCTCGACTTGCAGAGGCCCAAACGTTTGTCACGTAGTAATAGCAGGCAGTGTTGACTAATCCATTTCAACGTGGGAAAAATCTAACTCAAGCCTCTGCAAGCACGGAAGGGGGCAGCCAATAAACCTGCCCACCTCCGAACAACCCCGCATCCATGAATGTATATATGGTTCGGGGTGATTCTTTCATATCGACTAGAGTGCACAATTATAGTAAGTCGAGCACTTCTGAGAAGGGTAAAGAAGTTGATCTCCCATAACTTCCTCTACAGATTGAGAAGACATTGGGAGAAACAATGTAATGCATTCCAAAAGGTGCATTTAAAAAAGCTTCTCATAACCCCAACGCAAGGGCCACCCAGAACTACTCCATGGTGGAAGATTTATCACAAACCCCTTGTACGATGTCTGCTTTGGAGGTCCTCCAAAGCTACCCTGCTCAGAGGAAAGTCTTGTTAACCTCTTTGGGCTCTACTGAGACTTGTAATCCGAGTACCATCATGTTAGATACAACCGAATTAAAACCTCGTTTTCCTTACCACGTAGCATTTTAGATAGTAGTGGCTTATCCCATGAAAACTTTTACATGGAATATTTTCTGCACGATGGTCTATGAGGGTGCCTCGACATGCGTTATGTCATTGGCATGTTGGAAGGCCATTGGCCAGCCTGTTTTGTCTCCATCACCTACTCTCCTCACTGCTTTTGACGGTCGATCGTTCCGACCACATGGTATCNCTCTAGTGTTGGTTGTTGTAACTGTTCTTCCAATTAATTTAGTGTTTGTTTGTATTATCTTCTAGGGCCTTTTTTAGTGTGTGTTACTTTTGAACATTTAGAATACCTTTAGAGTGTCTTGGATCTTCTCACACAGTGTAGGATCCTGAGCTCCACTGGTCATGAAGGCTTCTTGGCCTACCGCCGGTTACATTGGAGCCACCGCCGCCACCATTAAGGCGAAAGCTAGACCAACAAGGGTCTTTTGAAGCGAACGGGTTACAAACCATTGTGCCTGAACAACTCCCAAAGGAATCGACTATTTTGGACCTCGAAGAAACCACTCTTGGCCCAGTTGAAACCCCAAACAATGATTTCTTGGCACCTTTTATTGTACCAATTCAATTTCACGAGCGCCAGACAGTGTTGCACACAACAATGGAAACAAATGTTGTTAATCCTTCTGGGAATGCTTCAATTCCAACCATGGTTGTCACCATAGGAGAAATTTCATCTCCTAACCCACCATCGTTGGTCCGAGCCACCATGGTCTTGACTGCAACTACTTCGCACAGTGGTCCGATCCCGTCTTTGGCGGCGACCACAACCACTTTCACACCAAGTGTGATAGGCCCTTCGTTCTCATACGGGATGCCTAGTTCGGGTACAAGTCCTGTACTTTTCCACTCCACTTTATAGAATTTGGGTCTGGGGGCAGGGAGCTCTATTGCTCCTCTGCATTGTCACATGGGGGGAACTCCTATCTCTTTTAATGATTTTCCTTATGGAGGAGGTCATATCCCTCCTTCATCCCCTTCACTCAGTGGTTCGCATCAGCAATCTGTCGGGCAACCTACACACAATAGTTTATTTGGAGCGGGGAGTCAAGGACCACCTTCGCATAGTATGCCGGTAGGTTTGACACCGTTTTCTTGGAACATAACATTTGGTAACAATACCTTCTCGTCAGTCACTTTCTCGACTAGGGCCAACCCCATTTTTGGACAATCTACTCCTATGCAGGGTACTATTCCTGCACAGGGGGCAAACCTAGCAGGACCTTGGAATTCAGGGCAAGGATCCGTTCCCTCCTCCGGAATGTCGATCTGGGGTAATTATTTCCACAATCAATGGAACCCTGGAAAAACTACTATGCTTATCCCCACGGGACTAGCATGGGGTAATCCTTCCCAAAGTCCTTCAAATACAATGCATGCCCAACAATATATGTCCTATTTGGGAAATCAGCCGATGATGTCTCCACATATGAAAAATCCATATGCTAGCCAAGTCCATGTTTTCTACTAGAATCCGAGCCAGCAGCCAAACTTTTCCTGGCAACCTGGTGCCAGTCAAACTCTAGGACCCTTTTTCCCAGGTTATTAGCACCAACCCAAACTACCTTTCCTGGCGACCTTAAACTTGCCAGATTTGACAAGGTTGTTGAATGACCCCATTTGTCACGATCCGCATTGGCCTCCTATGCTGATGAAGTTTCTTTCAAACATTCCAAATTTCAAAGCCAAGCCTAATGAAGATCCAGGAGATCATGTGACTACCTTCCATCTTTGGTGCTCATCTAACTCATTGAAATATGACTCTGTACAGTTGCAATTGTTTCAATGTACTCTCATTGGGAGTGCCACGAAATGGTACATTGAGCTTGATCGCTCAAGATACTCTTCTTTTGGTGAACTGGCGATGGCTTTCCTGAAACATTTCTAGTTACCTGTGAGATACGAAACTGGTACAGAGCTGCTCGCTAATTTTGAATAGACAACAGTGGACCATATCTCTGATCACATCTGAGAATGGAGACACCGGAAGAGTTTAATCAAAAGGACTAGTCCCACTCGCATTCCTTCTTGAGTGGTTCCTTAAGTCTTTGGTCCCACAGTTATCCAAAGATGTCGTGACATCCAGAGTTTTCTCCAAAGAATATACCATCATAAGGGCTCGATAGTTTGAGCTCATCTATTCTCAGTCCGGTTTATTATACAACATCTTGCCAGATGCGCCATGTTCAATACTGGATAAAACTAGATAGAGAGTTGGACCACATGCAAATGGTATTGTTGGTTTAGAACAAACAAATCCCACTGAACAATTGATGAAGCAGTTGCAGCAGTTATCTATACAACACACAGTGTCCAACCAAACTACTGCTTTGGTTGCTCCCCCTACCAAAAGGTTGGAAGTACACACAGTGAATTCGACTAACCCAAAGGCCACCCAGCAGCCTGAAGGGAAGAAAACACAACGAAAGAAGGGTAAGGGGGAAAAAAAACCCAACGATAATGCTGGTGGGGACAACACTGAAAAACGGAAAGTGAGGTATCCATGAAACTTGTGCGTGGAAGACCACCCAACCCATCTTTGTCCTCGACTTGCAGAGGCCCAAACGTTTGTCACGTAGTAATAGCAGGCAGTGTTGACTAATCCATTTCAACATGGGAAAAATCTAACTCAAGCCTCTGCAAGCACGGAAGGGGGCAGCCAATAAACCTGCCCACCTCCGAACAACCCCGCATCCATGAATGTATATATGGTTAGGGGTGATGCTTTCATATCGACTAGAGTGCACAATTATAGTAAGTCGAGCACTTCTGAGAAGGGTAAAGAAGTTGATCTTCCATAACTTCCTCTACAGATTGAGAAGACATTGGGAGAAACAATGTAATGCATTCCAAAAGGTGCATTTAAAAAAGATTCTCATAACCCCAACGCAAGGGCCACCCAGAACTACTCCATGGTGGAAGATTTATCACAAACCCCTTGTACGATGTCTGCTTTGGAGGTCCTCCAAAGCTACCCTGCTCAGAGGAAAGTCTTGTTAACCTCTTTGGGCTCTACTGAGACTTGTAATCCGAGTACCATCATGTTAGATACAACCGAATTAAAACCTCGTTTTCCTTACCACGTAGCATTTTAGATAGTAGTGGCTTATCCCATGAAAACTTTTACATGGAATATTTTCTGCACGATGGTCTATGAGGGTGCCTCGACATGCGTTATGTCATTGGCATGTTGGAAGGCCATTGGCCAGCCTGTTTTGTCTCCATCACCTACTCTCCTCACTGCTTTTGACGGTCGATCGTTCCGACCACATGGTATCGTTCCTTCTTTCCCCGTGTAGTTAGGAAGGAAGACCGTGTGTGTCGAAGTAGAGGTAATTGATGCTCCCCTTGACTATAACCTCTTGTTAGGACAGATTTGGACTTATGCTATGCAAGCTGTGGTTGCTATAGTTTTCTGGGTCTTGTTGTTTCCACATGAGGGCCAGATAGTGACCATCGATCAATTGTTTTTCTCTAGACCTGACCAAAATTTGGGGGCATCCATGGTCCCAATGATTGATAATCCTCAACCAGGTGTCGTCAATGCATAAATTGGTTTGTGCCCATCTTTGATGGGTACCTTAGATTACCTGCCCCCTCAAGGTGATATCAAGTTTATATCCAATCACCATAAGGTTGAGATTTTTCAAGTTTTTTCATTCCGCACGACTTACTTCGATGATCCATGGATACTTCCTTCCCCATCGGCCACGATGGATGAGGCAGGGAACCTAGGTATGTCCATGCCCTTGTCCTCCACTGAAGTAGCATACTCTTTAGTCTAGGAAGCTTAAGCTAACACTGATCCAACTCCTGCACAAGAGTTAGATCCACTTCTAGAGCCTATTTGGGCTCATGGTTCTCTAGCTACCATCGATTCGTTAGACTTAGTATTTCCCTCTAACAAAGTAGTAATCGAAGCAATGACTATTCCAGACAAACCTTGGAAAGATCTTCATCACAGATCATATTTCCTCCCAGAGTTAAGTCGAATCGAAGAAGGAGAATTCACTATGACTATGACTGGAGATAGGTCTTGTCATACTAATCCCTTAGCTACACANTTCTCATAACCCCAACGCAAGGGCCACCCAGAACTACTCCATGGTGGAAGATTTATCACAAACCCCTTGTACGATGTCTGCTTTGGAGGTCCTCCAAAGCTACCCTGCTCAGAGGAAAGTCTTGTTAACCTCTTTGGGCTCTACTGAGACTTGTAATCCGAGTACCATCATGTTAGATACAACCGAATTAAAACCTCGTTTTCCTTACCACGTAGCATTTTAGATAGTAGTGGCTTATCCCATGAAAACTTTTACATGGAATATTTTCTGCACGATGGTCTATGAGGGTGCCTCGACATGCGTTATGTCATTGGCATGTTGGAAGGCCATTGGCCAGCCTGTTTTGTCTCCATCACCTACTCTCCTCACTGCTTTTGACGGTCGATCGTTCCGACCACATGGTATCATTCCTTCTTTCCCCGTGTAGTTAGGAAGGAAGACCGTGTGTGTCGAAGTAGAGGTAATTTATGCTCCCCTTGACTATAACCTCTTGTTAGGACATATTTGGACTTATGCTATGCAAGCTGTGGTTGCTACAGTTTTCTGGGTCTTGTTGTTTCCACATGAGGGCCAGATAGTGACCATCGATCAATTGTTTTTCTCTAGACCTGACCCAACTTTGGGGGCATCCATGGTCCCAATGATTGATAATCCTCAACTAGGTGTCGTCAATGTATAAATTGGTTTGTGCCCATCTTTGATGGGTACCTTAGATTACCTGCCCCCTCAAGGTGATATCAAGTTTATATCCAATCACCATAAGGTTGAGATTTTTCAAGTTTTTTCATTTCGCATGACTTACTTCGATGATCCATGGATACTTCCTTCCCCATCGGCCACGATGGATGAGGCAGGGAACCTAGGTATGTCCATGCCCTTGTCCTCCACTGAAGTAGCATACTCTTTAGTCCAGCAAGATTCAGCTAACACTGATCCAACTCCTGCACAAGAGTTAGATCCACTTCTAGAGCCTATTTGGGCTCATGGTTCTCTAGCTACAATCGATTCGTTAGACTTAGTATTTCCCTCTAACAAAGTAGTAATCGAAGCAATGACTAGTCCAGACAAACCTTGGGAAGATCTTCATCACAGATCATATTTCCTCCCAGAGTTAAGTCGAATCGAAGAAGGAGAATTCACTATGACTATGACTGGAGATAGGTCTTGTCATACTAATCCCTTAGCTACACACAAGATTTATGCTAAGGGAAATATGGAAACTATCGTTGAAACTATACCAATCAACATCTCCTGAAACCCTGACATCGTGGAGAATGTTTTCGTCGGGGTGGATTGCTCCCCCGAAGAGATTCAAATCTACACAGATCTTTTCAAATAATTCCACGACATTTTTGCCTGGTCTTATGAGGAAATGCTAGGCATCAATCCAAAAATAGTTGAACATGAAATCACAACTTATCCTGATGCCAAGCCTGTTCGACAGAAGCTTCACCCAGTTAATCCCAAGAAAGCAGCAGCCATCAAGGTTGAGGTTGAGAAATTGCTAAAGATAGGTTTTATCTATCCTATCCATTTGACTCAATGGGTGTCAAACCCTGTGCCGATCAATAAAAAACAAGGCACAATTCCTGTATGTACCGATTTCTGTGATTTGAATAAGGCATGTCCCAAAGATAATTTTCCAACACCATTCATCGACCAGATCATTGATGAATGTGTTGGTTGCGAAGCCTTTTCTTTCATGGACAGTTTTTTGGGATATAATAAAATCCAAATAAAACCCAAAGACTAACACAAAATGGCATTCATTTGTCCATGGGGTGCATTCGCATATCATAAGATGCATTTTGGTCTTAAAAATGCTAGAGCCACAATCCAGCGGGCCATGTCTTTTGCCTTTCATGATCTCAAGCATATAGTCGAGGCCTATCTAGATGATTTAGCATCACGATCTCGCAAGAGAACGGATCATCCCACACACCTTAGAATTATCTTCGAACGTTGTCACTACTTTTGGATAAGCTTGAATCCAAACAAGTGCAACTTCTGCATAACATCAGGATGTTTGTTAGGTTTCATCGTATCAACAATAGGGATCATGGTCAATCCTCTCAAGGTGGAGGCAATAATCCAGTTGCCCCCCCCCCCCCATGCACAATTCTTCAACTTCAGAGTCTACAAGGCAAGGCAAACCTTTTACGACGCTTCATCACCAACTATTTCGAAATCACCAAGGGATTTATGCGCTTACTGAAGAAAGATGTTTCCTTTTACTAGGATGATGTCGCTCAGTGCTCTTTCGACAAATTAGAACACGCCCTCACAAATGCCCCTCTGCTACGACCACCTAACTATAACAAAGATTTCTTATTATATCTAGTTGCTGCAGAGTCAACCATTGGCATGGTTTTAGTTCAGGAAGATGATTTGTTCTCAAAATACGTGATCTATTACCTGAGCCAAGGCCTCGTAGGACCGGAACTCAATTATTCTCATATCGATAAACTTGCATTGGCAGCAGTTCATGTTGTTCAACGGTTCCGTCATTATGTTCTATTTCACAAGACCACCATCATTGTTGTCATGAATCCATTCCAGTACATGTTGACACGACGGTTTATAGGTAGAAAAATCAGTAGATGGATAGTCATCCTCCAGGAATTTGACTTGGACTTCGTTTCAGCAAAGTCCAAAAAGTCATTGGTCTTTGTAGAGATTATTTCGGAACTTCTGGTTGAGTTAGGTGACGTTGTTCCTAAAGAATCGCCTATCCAGGGAGATATGTTTTTGATCACATCTTCAGATCCCTGGTACGGAGATATACTTATCTATCTCTAGACTTTGAAGTGCCCCACTTTTTATTCTCTTGATGAGCATCAACGTATATGCCATCAGGCTAAGAATTATCTCATACTCAATGATATGTTGTATCAGAGAGGTGTAGACTGCATCTTACGTCGATGTCTCACACATGAGGAGGCAGTCATTGTGCTCAATGATTGCCATACCAGAGCTTGTGGCGGTCATTTGTCTGGGTTGGAAACAACCCAAAAGATTCTACGAGCAGGTTGCTTCTGGCCAACACTTATCAAAGATTGTATAAAATCAGTCAAGAAGTGCCATCCGTGCCAAGTCTTCTCTTGGAAGATGAGGGCACATCTTGCTCCTATGTTTCCTGTCATCACAGTTGGTCCCTTCACCAAGTGGGGGATTGATTACACTACTTGCAACCCCCCTTTAGCAAGGGGGCATCGCTATATCATCATAGTTGTAGACTACTTCACTAAGTGGGTCGAAGCTATGACAACATTTAAAGATGATGGAGAGACTGCAACTCTTTTTTAATTCAACCAAATCATAGCAAGGTTTGACATCCCGAGAGAGATTGTTACTAACCATGGCAGTCACTTTTAGAACGAAATTATGACTGAATTAACATCAAATCTTGGGTTATGACAAGAGAATTCATCACCCTACTACCCTCGGGCCAATGGGCAGGTAGAAGCTGTAAATAAAACTCTTCAAACTATTCTACAGTGAACTATCAACTCAGCCAAGTCAAATTGGCATTTGATGTTATACTTGACATTATGGGCTTACCGAACATATGTTAAGAATGCAACTAGTTTCTCACCTTTTCAACTCATTTATGGACTGGAGGCAGTCTTTCCCATCGAATGTCAGATCCCATCTCTAAAATTGGTAGTACAATTATTTCCAAACACTTCTCCAGTTGAAGAACGGTTAGTACACCTTGAGCAGCTCAATGAGCAGTGTCATGATGCGGCCCTAGCCAACAAGGCTCACAAACATAAGGTCACGTGTCAGTATGATAGGTCCGTTCGTCCTCGGATTTTCTCTGAAGGCGACCTTGTCTTGGTCTATGACCAAGATAAGGACCCCCTAGGGGAAGGAAAATTCAAACCCATGTGGTTTAGACCTTTCATCATAAAAGAGGTATTAAAAAAGGGTGCTTATCATCTGGTTTATTTTGAAGGGAATGCCTTGGCGGAGCCTAGAAATGGGCTCTACCTCAAGAAGTATTACTCATAGGTAGGTCACTGTGGGTAACTTTTTGTAACATATGTATAGTCTTTGTACTATTACTTTTTAGTTTCTTNTCAATGATATGTTGTATCAGAGAGGTGTAGACTGCATCTTACGTCGATGTCTCACACATGAGGAGGCAGTCATTGTGCTCAATGATTGCCATACCAGAGCTTGTGGCGGTCATTTTTCTGGGTTGGAAACAACCCAAAAGATTCTACGAGCAGGTTGCTTCTGGCCAACACTTATCAAAGATTGTATAAAATCAGTCAAGAAGTGCCATCCATGCCAAGTCTTCTCTTGGAAGATGAGGGCACATCTTGCTCCTATGTTTCCTGTCATCACAGTTGGTCCCTTCACCAAGTGGGGGATTGATTACACTACTTGCAACCCCCCTTTAGCAAGGGGGCATCGCTATATCATCATAGTTGTAGACTACTTCACTAAGTGGGTCGAAGCTATGAAAACATTTAAAGATGATGGAGAGACTGCAACTCTTTTTTAATTCAACCAAATCATAGAAAGGTTTGACATCCCGAGAGAGATTGTTACTAACCATGGAAGTCACTTTTAGAACGAAATTATGACTGAATTAACATCAAATCTTGGGTTATGACAAGAGAATTCATCACCCTACTACCCCCGGGCCAATGGGCAGGTAGAAGCTGTAAATAAAACTCTTAAGACTATTCTACAGTGAACTATCAACTCAGCCAAGTCAAATTGGCATTTGATGTTATACTTGACATTATGGGCTTACCGAACATCTGTTAAGACTGCAACTAGTTTCTCACCTTTTCAACTCATTTATGGACTGGAGGCAGTCTTGCCCATCGAATGTCAGATCCCATCTCTAAAATTGGTAGTACAATTATTGCCAAACACTTCTCCAGTTGAAGAACGGTTAGTACACCTTGAGCAGCTCAATGAGCAGTGTCATGATGCGGCCCTAGCCAACAAGGCTCACAAACATAAGGTCACGTGTCAGTATGATAGGTCCGTTCGTCCTCGGATTTTCTCTGAAGGCGACCTTGTCCTGGTCTATGACCAATATAAGGACCCCCTAGGGGAAGGAAAATTCAAACCCATGTGGTTTAGACCTTTCATCATAAAAGAGGTATTAAAAAAGGGCGCTTATCATCTGGTTTATTTTGAAGGGAATGCCTTGGCAGAGCCTAGAAATGGGCTCTACCTCAAGAAGTATTACTCATAGGTAGGTCACTGTGGGTAACTTTTTGTAACATATGTATAGTCTTTGTACTATTACTTTTTAGTTTCTTTTAAGTGTTATGAACGTGTCATTGATGTTATCTTTCGTCAATATGGTAGATGTCAAGTGATTCTGAGGTGTTCATTGGGTATGCAGACGGTGCTATTTGGCACACTCAGAGGCTTGCCTCTGTAGCCTGGGTAATCTTTACACTTCAGGGCCAGTTGTTATCTTCCGGAGGTATATGCTTAGGTGACACCACAAATAATGTCACCAAGTATAGTGCAGTTATTGAGTTTCTTCGTGACGCCTTGTCATTGGGTATCTCTCATCTTTGGGTCTATCTCGACGCTCAAATGGTTGTGTCTCAGCTAAATAGAGTATAACAGGTTCATGATCCAACCTTACACCGACGATTCCTTAGGGTATGTCTCTTAGAATGAAACTTTGATTATATTACATATTTTCATATTCCTAGGAGATTAAACCAAATTACAGATACTCTAGCTAATCAAATTTTAGGTTGGCATCTTGCACACATATGAAAGAACATTGACATAAGCATGTAAATACATTTTTTCACACATGATCCATAAGACACAAAAGATAAAAAAAACCATATATAACATCATAAAGTATCCAGAGTACATAGATGGACGCAAGCACCTCAAAAATAGGACCAATAATGAGTCATAGGGCTTATGCCCTCAAAAAATATATACAAGTAGTGATTGTGGCACGTAAAAATTCTAAATAGGTTTAGGGCCTATGGGCCTTGTTATAATAGTCCACATCATGGGCTAAATGCCTAAACAATCGGACCCACGTCCGAGGTGCCCCCACTACATGAGGCTGCATGGATGGCGATAGATCCTCTATCTCTGCCATTGGGACTATGCGAGTGAGTGTAGTGAATTTCTACTCAACTCATCTAAGTACCCTCTCAGCCTCCCTGACTGGGAGGTTTCCTACTACTACTGGTCCCCCGACGGCGGCAACTGCAGCTTCTGGTTAAGGATGATGCCTATTCTGTGCAAAATCGATAGGTCGCACTGGTCCCATATCTGCATGCAACAAACGTATATCCGTCAAATACTCTGGCATATAAAAAAATGATATATATAACAAAAATGACATAAAAATTACATATACAACAAAAAAAAAATACAAAGGTGGAGACTTATCCATCTCCCCTCGCTCCTCACCAGGAGGCATGGGTATCTCAGGATCTTTAGAAAAGTTTATCCCTGCATATGGGTAATCCTCGATCACAAGGATCTGTTGTGACAACCACACAAAAAAGTCATCATCGAAGGACTCATTGGTCCCTCCACCACCCTGTCACAGAATTAATACTGCCCATCTACATATAGCAAGAAAAGAGGCCTAATGTCCTCGTACTACTTTCCGAGGACTAAAGCTCGAAACTCTCTCAAAGAAAAATGAACACAAAATCGTCCCGAACCCGAAGTTCCTCTATGTCTGCTATCGACAATCTATCAATTGCCTCTTCATACACTCAAGAAGTGTGGTACTCCAGTCAAAAATCTGTGCATTCAAGCACTGTATAGCACAATTCATCTGTGTGCGAGACGCCTGATGCAAGGCTGCGGAACCGGTAATCCGCCCAATGAACAATAATATCGCCTGCAGTGATAGGTCAGTGATCTTACTGATGGGCACCTGGGAGCTCAAAAGGTTAGTCCCAGCCTCACAGTGCAGGGCTATCAAGTCCGCTATATTAAGAGGCCCTGCTGGAAACGTCCTGAAATTGACTGGTTCCCCTCTCCTTGAGAGGCCAGTCAAAAAATAGATATCCTCAGTGGTGGGCACCAATGACTGCTCCTCTAGCATGAAGGCCTATGCATCAGAGTGTCAATAGTCAATCAAGGAATTCAGTAGCCTCGGTTGCGCTCTCATAAATGGACATAAGAAGAACTTATGTAAATCACATTGCATCAATGCGGCCATGCCATTCGGATCTCCCGCAACCAACTCACTGATTGCTTCATCCTTCCTTTCCCTCCAGTGGACATACATCCTGCCAACACAACAAAGTTCAGGAGGTTTAGTAAGGGTTGTTTAGTTATTTTTTGCTATAAACGGGGGGTCCACACGTGTTGTAGAGGTGACAGTCATGTGTACACGCGGGTAGGCTTTACTCTTCCTGAGTGTACACGAAGCCTGTCCAGAGACAACCCACGTGGACCTAGGGCTGACCTTTTAAAGGTCGACGCCCACCCAAAAAATGAAATCAAATGCAAAATTAAAGGATTGAATAGCTAGATAGGGGAGTTTGTACTTACTTGGTCCGAGTGGAAGTTTTTTTTGTC
>JZKD02S0501408.1:267833-288911 GCA_000966675.3 Picea glauca | reverse complement strand
TTTTTTTTTTTTAAATAGTCTTTAAATATTAAAGAATATACATTAATTTTTTTTTTATAAGTAAAATCTGATATATATATTATCTAAAACTTATAAATTTGTAAAATAAATTAAGTGAATCAAAACCCACTTCATGTCCTTTAAATTTAAAAAGGGTGTCACGTGGTATCCTTACTGATCTTGAAGGAAAAAGAAAAATAGAATTGTCATATGCTTGGGGATTTGAAATGTCATCCAATAAACAAGCAAAAGCTTACTCACTACTCCACGGAATAAGGTTAGTGGTGATAGAACAAATTCAAACTCTAAGTGTATTGGGCTATCCTAGTAGAATTATCAAGTTGATGCAAAATAACTTTTTTCTAGCTTATTAAAGACTCAATTCCATCCTAGTTTGAGCTCAACATGAGGCTACACGAATCCAAGAAATCTCCTTTTATCAAGTCTTAAGGAGTCATAATCGCCACTTCCATCCTGGTTTGAGCTCAACATGAGGCTACAAGAATCCATAAACCTCCTTTTATCAAGTCTTAAGGAGTCATAATCACTAAGCTAACTCGTTANGTACATTGCATTTAATAATTCATGGTTCACAATTTCAGGGTCTAGTTGCACCCACTATGGGGCGTTGTGTGACATTGGGGTCTGTTGCAGCTGGCCCGGCCGTCGCTGCAACAACCTGTCGTGAAGTATGCAAGCCCAAGTTGCCAATTTTATTATTGAAGTTTTAATTATTTTTTAGAATGGTTGTAATTTGTCTTATACACGTTAACATGGATTTTTTTTATGTGTGAAAGGTGACGGAGAAGAGATTTTTTAATCCAAAAAAATCTTTAGATTAGATTTTAATCCATAAAAAGTCGCTATATCTCCGGATTTCATCCACAAGAAAATTTCTTAGGGCTAAAGAGTAAAGATAGGTTTTTTTTAAGTCGCTATATCTTCGGATTTCATCCATAAGAAAATTTCTTAGGGCATAAGAAAATTTCTTAGGGCTAAATAGTAAAGATGGTTTTTTTTTTTTTAAATATGTTTGAAAGGTGACGGAGGAGAGATATTTTAATCCATAAAAATCTTTAGACGAGATTTTAATCAATAAAAAGTCGCTATATCTCCGGATTTCATCCATAACAAAAAAAATCTTATGGCTAAAGAGTAAAGATGTTACGTTTGTTTGGGAAACTCGGTGCCCTAATTGGCTAAAGAGTTGTGCAGGACACTTTGGGAAACCTGGAAGATAAACAGGAGCGAGTTGTGCAGGACAAAAGAAGCATTCTTGGACCAAGATCAAGGTCAAGATGAAAATCCATGGCGGCAGATGAAGTGGATAGGAGAGGCCGCTGCCTGTCCTGTGAGAGGTCATCTCATCGAGAAGCTCGACGATCGTAACAACTTCCGCAGAGGTTTCGCTCTCCGATTTGCCAACGATGTGGAAGACAAAACGCACATCCTGCCGTGGCTTCTGCCTTCCAAGGCGATGGATCTACATCACAGACAGCGACGGGTTGTGCTAGATCTGGGCGCCAATGCATTCAGCACCAGCCTCACTTGGTTTCTTCGAATGTACCCCTGCGATTTCACCGAGATTCACGTTTTCGAAGTCGATTCCAAGCTCCTGCAAAAGCCAAACCCTCCCGGTTTTGACGAGGAAAAAACCGTGGAACAAATGAATCCTGCCTCCCTCAATGTAAAGACCACTCCCCAGGCTCCCCGGTGGATGGTGGATCGAATCCATCTGTACTACAGCTTTGTGTCGGACGGAGACGATGAGGCCAGCAATGCAGTGAATATAACGAGGTTTATGAAGGAGGAGCTCCGATTGAAAGCCACGGATACGGTGGTGGTGAAGATGGACATCGAGGGAAGCGAGTGGCCAATTTTGAAGCGATGGATCAGCGATCCAGAGATGCCTCTTATTGTCGATGAACTCTTCGTGGAGATTCACTACAACCACCCATCAATGTGGGATTACCACTGGTCCAGATTTGGTAACATCACCAGGCAAAATGCCAAAGAGCTTCTTGCAGATCTCAGATGGCATGGCTTCTACGCCCACTTTTGGCCCTAATTAGGGTACCTCAAGGCTCAAGCCCTTCTTTCACCTTCACTGTGTAACAGTCAACGTAGGCTGTCAAGGACTTGGCGTTAGTGGTGGGGGTTATTAGGAGTTGGGGCTATTGGTGGGGGGTTATTAGAACTTGGGGCTATTGGTGGGAGAAGGTGATTTTCACCCAATCCACAAGGATCAAACCTCAAAGAGATACTGTTATCTAAGGAGATATTGTTCCTTGTGATAAGGTTAGAAAGGGGAGTTATTTTGAAAAGATTTTTACTTCAATGATCCACTGTTATCAAGGAGATATGGTTCCTTGTGATAAGGTTAGAAAGGGATGTTATCAAGGAGATATGGTTCCTTGTGATAAGGTTAGAAAGGGAAAGGACTTTGAAAAGATTTTCACTCCAATAATCCAGACAAGTTAATCATTCCCAAGATTTTCACTCCAGTGATTCAGACAAGTTAATCATTCCCATAGTAAAAAACAGTTAAGGTGGCTTTTTCTTTCAACCCATCATCTGCCATCTTTGATTATCATTTACTTGCTAAGGAAGGGAAAGAAACAGGAACGAATCTTATTTTTCTTCTCCTTCACATTGATTTCTGTGTTACACTTGGAAATGGTCCTCATACCAATTGAAAGATGGGTGAAGCCCGTTTCGAGGTTGTTAAGCGTTATTTTCTAGGAAACATGCTGGATAGTTGGACCCAACTCTTTGATATACCGAATATTCAGTACATAATTCTGGAAAATGTCTATTTACACAAATCTTTGAAGTTAGAAGTGGAATATCCATTTCTGAACTGTATGGTATTATGAAATTGGAACGGATTAAGACTTAAAAATCCCTACCTTAATCTAGGCTTAGGCTTATCGTATTTCTCTGTTTGCGATATCTACAAGATATTGCAATTGATAACGCTGGTTAATTGTGTATACAAAATGCATTGCATCCCTTTGTAGTGCTGTGCACTGGTTTGTCTTTGGAGGGGCTCACAATTTCTCCGACTTACTTTTGTGGTCGGATACCAATGATATGCTTCATGCTTGACTTCTTAAGCTCTGAGATAACTCCACCGAAATATAATTTAAAAATATTATTTATCTCTGCTAATATAAATTGCAATTTACATTTGTTGATGAGCAGCACAATCTTATTGAATACAAATTGCAGTTAATATTTACTAGTGAGCAGCTCGATCTTACTCGATGCAAATAAACAGCAATTTTGAGATGAGGAACGCGATTTTAGTCGATGCAATTAGAAAGCAATTTTCAAAATTGAAGAAGCTTAATACAGATAAAAAGCAATTTTCAGAATGGAAAAAGTAACTAGAAGAATTCTTTCTATTCATATAGTAGTTAGAGATGATAGTTTTCTGAAAGTTTCTTTTGAGATTGAAATATACTCGTTGCGTATCTTAAAAAACTGAAGGGATTTCTGTCATTCTCACCATCATTTGTACACTTTATGCTCACAACTTGTCGCATCTTGATGTCAGTCTTAAGGAATCAATAATACCCACATGCTTCATTTAATGTGTCGCATCTTGATGTCTGTCTTAAGGAATCAACAATACCCACATGCTTCCATCATTGCGAGTGAGGTGGAAGCGACCATCCTTCAGCCCAACTCGTTTCAATGGTTCTTGCATTCTTAACTGTCATCCTCATACCTGAAGGTGAGGAATATGGTTACAGGCTGCATTATTTATTCCTCCAGAGAGAGGTGCAGAGACACATCCCGTTCTCATTTTAGTTCACTGCCAAAGGTAGTGCGAATGCTTTTTCGCATGCATGCATACGTTTTTGCAAAATTTGAGCAAAAATAGTTGTGAAGGGTATATTCCATTGGTTGGAGAGGTATAAACAATGCTTCAATTGAGATTCTATAGAGTTTGATACCTTTGCAAAGCCTACAAAATATACCTCATATGGGGTGATTTTTTCTCCAGGCATATTGCTTAGTGTTGCTTAATCAACTATACCTCCTCCTTGTGCTTCTTCCTTACTTAGGGACCATTTTTCTATCACTTCCTCTTGACCGATGAAAATGGATTCATCTAGCTATGCAACTCTAGTGGATGGAAGGGATAATCCATCCCATATATAATTGACATATACTAGTGTGCTTAATCCAAGGAGATTCAAACTAAGCACTTGTGAACATGAAACTAGCTAAATTCTTAGCAACATTGGTGACAATTGGTTGAGCTAACACCTTAGTACACACACACACTTAATGGGTTATCTCAATCAGTTTAAACTAACGAGTTTCCAGATGTAGATTGATAAAGGTCACGGGTTCAAGTTTAGTAGAGCCTCCTTAGGTTAGGTTAGTTCCATTCACAAAATGTGACAAAGCACTTGAAGGGTTTCCTTGAGGATGACATCCCTAGTAAATTTGTTGGTGTAGACTAGTGCACCTCATCATGGGGGATTTGAATCGGGAACTTGTTTAGAAAAAAAAAAAAAAATTCCCATCAAAATCGATAACAATTGATTGAGCTAACTCCGTGGGAGAAAAAAATAAATAAAAAATTTATATATATATATATATATATATATATATATATATGAAAAATTCACAACTTTTTAATTTCTTGTAAGAATTCACAAAGTTACATTCATCAAGTGTTCAATGGCATTATAAAGTATGCATCGTTCAATGGCATTGTAAAGGATGTGTCTCCAAAAATGGAGCTGCCAACATGACTTATACTAGCATCAAACTATATCTTAGAGATTGTATACTAACATATTACATCAAAATTTCAAGCCTAATAAAAAACAAAAGTTCTAAAAATTTAAATGGTGTCCATATTTTCCTTTACAATCCTCAAAATAAAATTCCATGATCTGAAAATGCCACACGAGTTCTGATACCAAATTGATCCTTAAATATCAAACAAACTCTGATATTAATTCATCCCAAAGAATCCTTAGATGTCAATTAGTTCATATGTAGATACTAAACATCCGACCAGATTTGAGAATATAAATTGAAGATCACTTGACTATTTGAAAAATATCACATGTGAATGTCTTATTTATCCATAAGCTCATAAAATGATAAAAAAATTGAACTGAAAATGAGATAATACAACAGAAAACAAAATCACTCAAATACATATGTGATTGACATACATCATTGCATCTTCAAAGTCCCTTTAAATAGCATAATTGTTCTTCATCATCTCAAAATTCCAAATTACATTACAAAATGAGATTACAAAATACAATTTGAAGACACTCTGAAAATCCATTGCTCAAATGTAGAAATAGATTGCACCGTTGAATTCCTGGTAAAAAATCATACAAAATTGATATAAAATACATGAAATTTTGTCAAGGTGACCCGTAACACGCTTTACGATGTAGCCTCATATGTTATGTACCATCGACATGCATTAGGAGGTAAAACCATGCATATAAATGTGTGTATACAACCTTGGAATGTGTGTACAATGTGTTAGGGTGTGCTCCATTAAATAGGCACGGGCCCTTAACCAATTTCCACAACTTTAGGCTAGGCTTAATTATAATTTGTTGGGTTTTGTAACCAAACCCCAACAATAGGGGAGTTGGTTAAAACTAAATGTTATATATAGTAGGTCGATGGTTCGAGCCCCACTTACCATACTATATAAACCCTTTTAGTTAAAATAAAATAACCATAATATATAATTCCCCATGCGAATTTTGGAGTGGATATACATTTACTATATATAATATATATAATTTGAAACCCCCCTGCAATATAATATGTGTTAGCCCTTCTATAGTGAGTGTGGGTTATATGGCATGTAACATGATCAAGGGTCGAGGGCTTAGGCCTTTGGTCCTTTTGCCACCCATATGAAGCTTTAAACCATGTTAAATATATAATACACCATTTATATATCAAGTGGCAATGTGTGGTGTGTTGGTAGCATGGGATTGTTAAAACATTGGTGGATATGGAGGTCATGGGGTTGATTCCCTCAAACTCCATAATAATTTTACATAACATCAACCAAAATTAGTGAATGGGAAGTTGTTGAAGCTGTCACGTGGCAACTTCCCATTCGTTGTTCAAATGCCATATGTCATGAATTGATTGAACCACCTATCTGCCACTTGTCAACCTGTAATTCGTCCACTTGTGTTGTACCTTTCTCAATCAACTTCCAATTAGGTGCTACATCAACATGCCACGTGTCACCCTTTGTTGCTGCCATGTGACACCCCCATTTTGTTTGGTTTGACCAAAATTTGACTGCTCATAACATTTGCATACGAGCTCAGTTTGATGTCCCATTCGCATCATTGGAAAGATAATGATGAACTCTTCACGATAGTGTCCTTTTCACGAAATTTTGAATTTTTAGCTTTTATGGATCCCTTAGGACCTTCGTGAGCATTCCAGATCCTCTTGGACCTCTATGAGTGTTCCTTAGATCCTCCTGGATCACACCTCCCCATTGAAGAACTTTTGGACCTTCAAAAGTATAAATACTCAACAAATTAGTGATGATAGATTCTTCACTCTTCCATCTTGTTGAATCTTTTAGAAGTAAGTCTTCGTCTTGGGTCTTCAATCTTAGGTACTAGATCGGTGCATTTCTATCTTCTTCTTTGGAGTATAGCTCTGACTCTAGCCTCTAGCACTATAGATAATATGATATATAGCTCTGGTTCTGACTCATAAATTTCCAAACTACAAAAATCTTATTCACTGAATCTCTACAATACCTGTATCTTTATTTCAATATCCACTCCCATTTTCTTTTGTTGAAGATAGTCCATCTTGGCCAATATGAAACCAAGTTGAATGTTGATCCCTGCCTTACCCATTTGGACTCTTTATTCTTGTATGCTTGATGTATCTGTAGAAGTCCCTGAATGAATACTTTGTTCATTGTCGCTCCTTCCTTGAAGAAAAATTCTACTTGTACTGTTATCATCTGTACTTGATTGCTTCTATTCAAGGTATACATCCATGAACATGACATAGTATTTTGAAGATTCTTATAGCATGCATCCTCATATGGCTCTTATTTTCTGAAGATGATTATTCAAAAATCAAGTGAGAATGATTTCGCCCCATTTGTCCAATATCATTCATCCTTTCTTCTTGGATAACGAGCACCTGACTTATCACAACTATAATGAAGACTGAAAAAATATTGTTGATCAAGTTAACCATTCCCTTGAATTCACAAATTATGCCATTCATTGTTGCAGTAGCCAACCATAATCCATTGATTAGTAATAAACTGAACAACAAAAATGAATATATAGATGTGAAAGAGAATGAACCATGAACATATATTCCCTTCTTATTAGGAACAACATCAACCAAAGGACCTATTATTCTTTCAACTGTGTATATTTGGATCATGGATACTAGCATTAGCTAGCATGTGCCCTGCAGTGACAACTACCAAATTTGTCTTTATCCGATGAGCTCTCATAATCAACTCAATCCCATCCCTGAAAATATGATACTTATTATGTCCCTTGTAGAAAATGACCTTCCTGTCATACAAGTATGGACTTCCCAAAACCACCCCGCAAATGTCAAGCGTAACAATGTCTAACTCTATCTCATTAATGAAACTGGATGTGATCGCGAACCATAACTTGCATTGCTTAGTTACCTGTACTTGAGCATTATCACAAATCCAACCCAAAGGATAGGGTCTCATATGAGGCTTAGTTTCCAATCCCAACTTCTGAACAACCTTCTCTGAAATAAGATTCACTCGTGACCCACTATCAACAAGTGTATCAATCTTAGTGTTCTTTGAGATAACTTGTAAATGCGACAGGTCATTTCTTTGCCTTCCATCATGGATTACTTTAGACTTTGAAGAAGAAATGTGTGAACTTGCAACAAAATATTTACCTTTGATGCCCATAGCTGCAAAGTTGGTTTCATCCTCAGAATTTGATCCAAGATCCTCTACTATGGTTGTGGTCTTCTTTTACCCTTTCTAGGCTGATTCCATTTTAGTTTGAATTCTGGATGCAACTTCCAACAAATATTCTCATCATGCCCTTTCTTCTCGCAATGAGAACATGTATGCTTCTTCCTTTCTTTCCCCTTTGATTGCTTCTTGAAGTTATGTGGATTCATTTTTCCTTTACCACTAGTTCTCTTGGTCTTATTTCGATCCTCATACATGTCTTCCACCATGGCATTCATTTCCATAAACACATAAAATAATGTCTCTTCAGTACCGAAAGGATTTGGATTAGAAGAATCTGTGTATTTTGTTGAAGCCATTTCTTGCTTTTGAAATGCACACCTCAAACCAATCTCAGGAATGTACTATTCAAATGATCCTTTAAAAAACTTGAGTTTTGGAGTAAGCATTCACTTGCAAATAAACGTGAAAACCAGATCTGATACCACGTGATTTGAAAACACCACACAATTTATGATACCAAATTGATCATTAAATATCAAACAAACTCTGATATTAATTCAACACAAAGAATCCTTAGATGCCAATTAGTTCATATGTAGATACTAAACATCTGACCAGATTCAGGAATATAAATTGAAGATCACTTGATTATTTGCAAAATATCATGTGAATGTCTTATTTATCCATAAGCTCATAAATTGATAAATAACTTGAATTGTAAATGAGATAATACAATAGAAAATAAAAGAACTCAAATACATATGTAATTGAAATACATCATTGCATCTTCAAAGTTTGTTTAGATAGCATAATTGTTCTTTATCATCTAAAAATTCCAAATTACATTACAAATGAACTTACAAAACAAAATTTGAAGACACTCCAAAAATTCGTTGTTCAAGTGCAGAAATGGAATGCATTGTTGAATTCCTGGCGAAAAATCGTGCAAAATTGAAATAAAATACATGAAATTTCATCAAGGTGACCCCCAACACGCTATGTGCCCTCAACATGCATTACAAGGTAAAACCCTACATAGAAATGTGTGTATACATCCTTGAAATGTGTGTACAATGTGTTGGGGTGTGCATCATTAAATAAGCCTGGGTCCCTAACCAATTTCTGCAAATTTAAGCTAGGCTTAATTATAATTTTTTGGGTTTTGTAACCAAACCCCAATTATAGGGTAGTTGGTTAAAACTAAATGTTATATATATATATATATATATATATATGAAGGGACACATTGTTTTGTTTCGTTTCAGTTGCCACCAAATTTTATAAATACGCTTTCAACAGAACCAATTTAACACAATTCACTTGCTCATTTTATAGTTGTTCATATGTGGAGCCCTAAGAAAAAGTTTGAATCATCTTTTTCGTTGTTTTGAACAAGGTGGTCGATGTTTTGAATGCAAAAAAAAAATATTATTTTGAAGTTCAAGTTTTTATTGAAATAACAATTTATATATTGAAAGCTTTGTTGAACATTTTTTCAAGGTGAAGGCTTTGTTGAACATTTTTTCAAAGTGAAATATTTGTTGAACATTTTTTCAAAGTGAAAGTTATGTTGAACATAAAATTATTGATATTATTTTTTAATAATTTTTGTGACAATGGAGTTTTTCTAAGACTATTCTTAAATGTTGATTTTTTAAAAAACTTTTACAGATAACTATACTCATGGGAAACAAAAGTTTGCGCAAGAGAAAATTTGATTGCACTTGAGACGAAACTTGCCATAACGAACAAAGGAAAGAGAATTATTGGAGAAAGAAACTAAAACGTGAAAATATTAAAAAAAAAATGATTATGATGTAAATAGAGATTTTCAACAAGAATAAGTCCAATCAGGTATACATTTACATTTTTTTCATATTAAAAATATAGAATTCATTTATTCAAATTATTGTTTAAAATATAATTGATTGTAATTCAGATTTGATGTTTTTCAAAAATCATAAATAAATTTTCCTCATAACATCGATGAAGTCGTTGAAACCGAAATTGAAGAAGAAGTTGAATCACCTATAGTTATGTACATAAATCTAGATAATATCAGATGAACACTTGTATATAGTTTAGTGAATTTATGTTTGGGTTTAATTTTTTATTATAAACTTAAAATTGAAGTATGCAGAAGAATCTATCAACATTGATGATGAAATATTAGAAAATGTTGATACTGACAAATTTGGGAAGAAAGAAGTTAAGCGTTATATAATATATCGTATTAAGAATATGTATAATACTTTTTTCAAAGATGAATCAGTAACAGTACAAGCTCAACTTTTAGTCTGTCTAATAAAGTCAAGAAAGTTAAAAGAAGCTACATCCAAAAGTTGACAAAAGATACAAAGGTGAAACAAAATGTATTTGACAATATAACTAGTGTATTAAAAGCTTTTGGAAAATCTCGAAAAAAAGATGTCAATGTTACACGTAGAGTGATACAAACAACAAATGTTTCATCTAGAAATATAAAATATCGTTTGACACAACACGTGGAAAAATTGATGGGAACCTAAAGAAAAACATTGTACAAACATATAAAATTTCTATTGCAAATAGATGAAAATGATGAATTTGTTTGTTGGACAATTATTTCTAGACAACCCTTCAAATATAGTGTTGCAGAAAATGTTAAAGAATTGGCCCGTAATTGTTGGTTAAAGAATCTTGTGTTTCACCACATACAAGGGATGTGTTGCGATGAAGAATAGCACAAAAACAATATGAATAACATCCAAAACATATATTGCCAATGACACAAATAGAATTGTTCAATAAGTTCAAAAAAGAGCCAAAAGAAGTTAAAATTTCCATCAATATATTTGTTCAACAAAAACCATGGTTTGTTAGACCCGTCACTGTCCATGACACTTGTTGTTGTCATTATCATTTGGAATTTGAGTTATATTACGACATTTTTCTTGATTTTGGTAAAACTTTGTGGTCAAGTTCACCTCCTCCTTCCACATTCTGTGCTTATATATATGAAATTCTATGTGAAAGAGAAGGTGATGAATTATTTTACCAAAAAAAATGTGTTGGTGGAAAGAAATGTGATCATTGTGGAAATCGAAGTTTGTTTCACTCAAAGTATCCTATTGATTGAATGCTCAATCATTTTCTAATATAACAGTCAATTGGCAGAGATATGAAAATATCAACAACATGACTCCATATTCTTCAAATGTTATTTCCAAAAGGATTGATTTGAAAGTAGATAAAATATGTGTGATAGATTTTTTGAAGAAGTTTGAGGAATAAATTTATAAATACACCAAGAATTCACATAGATATTGATGGCAAGAACCTACAATTCAAATAATCCCGTGAAGTGTTTCCACTAGGGACAATTTTGTCTGTAGTTGATTTTGCAGAGAATTACAAATTCGTTGCACAAAAAGAAATACAGAGCGAAAATAATCAATCTGATCAAATCACTATATTTGTCCATGTTCTATATTGACATGCTCAATGAAGTCTTGATAACATAGAAAGAACCAACGAAATTCAACATGTTATTAAAGAATATCACTTTCATATAAGTGATGATTGATCACATGATACACATTATGTACAACATTATTTTGATAAATTTTATGATTCATTGAAATAACGTGGGATTGGATTCGATCGACATTGGATATGGTCAGATGGATGCATGGGTTGTTAGAATATAATGGACGTTCTCATTTAACCATAGACAATACCACTATTATCACCCAACCATAGGCCGAAGCCACCCTCGAGCACCTTAGCCTTGACAAAGAATCATTCTGGAAGCAAACCCTAGGCTAGATAGCCAAACAAAGGTGGTGCACATTTCTCCAAGGATAACGCACCAAGCAAGAGTAACAAGAGCGGATCAAAGAGTCCAAACCATAACCAAGAGAGATTACAAGACAAAAATTAAATCTGCTAGTTGCAGCAGCTGCAACAACAGCTCTCCTCCAGACTTGTGCACAAACTGACCAACTGCAGTGCGCACAAGTGTTGCTTCTGTAGTTCTGAGAATCTTGGCCAGAATGAAGACTGGCCTCCTGTATTTAGAGTATTTCTCGTAGATTGCATGGGCCGAATTCTCATTCTAGGTACTAATTCTTTAGTAAATAATATTTACTTTAGCTGACTTCTTCTCTTGGAGGCTAATAACCTAATATAATTCATTCTCTTGAGTCGACTTATCTTCTAGGGTTATTACCCAACTAGTTAGGGTTTCTTCTTGATTCCCGGAATATTCTATTCTCATCAGGTTTACACGTGGAGGTAAATACCTCCCATAACTACCATAATATCAACACTCCCTCCTAGCTAGGGAGGTATTGAAGGTAATGGTATTTGAGCACAAACATACCATTCACCCAGTAGCATCAACATAATCGTATAGAATATCTCATGATTAGATCATGAGCACCATCATCACTATCAGTGTCATCAACTGCATCATCTTTTGAAACCATACTCCATTTGAGTAATCAGACATGATGTTGGGTAAGTCATTTACTCGATAGAGTGACACAAGAACCATTCTTCTGATCCGAACATATGTCCTAGAAGAATAAATGTCCTGGACCATTTTTCGTCTGAGGAATCTCTGTCCATTGATCACCCATCTAGCTGATAATCATTTCCAACACTACTAATGGTTTTCAAGGAAATTAGAACAATGTCATTCAATAGAAAACAATTGTGTCTATCCATAGTAGTACATAACTACAATCCAGTGGTACACTGCCACACCAAGTAACACATAGATACTTGATCAATGATATATAGTCACAATCAGTGGAACACATCCATCACAGTAGTATACATCTACTGTACGGAGACATACAGTCTCCATAACAATCATATCATCTGATATCAACCTGCACAAAAAAAACTTTTATGATATAAACTGAATCATATGGGCCATTCTTCCACTCACATCTGTGAGATCTACAAGAGTATTTTCCCTCAGAAGGTAAAACATCAATGATGAGCTATCTGGACTATTCTTCTCAAGCAAGGAAGAATAATTGTCCCAATTTCTGAGCCTAGACCATTCACCTATCCGGGCCATTCCCCCGGCACTAAACAAAGTGAAATCTGGAGAGAATGAGTCTGCCCTAGGGAATGCCTGTCCCTGATTGCTGAACCTGGACCATTCACCTATCTAGGCCATTCCTCCAAAACTAAACAAAGTGCACCTGGAGAGAATGAATCTACCCTAGGGAATGATTGTCCAAACCATTTCCTAAGAAAATGACAGTCCTGCACCAACCTCCAAAATAGACCATTCTTCGAAACTGCTCACAGTTGTGAGCTTCGAAAGAATGACTGTTCGGTGAGGCAGACCAGTCTTCTTGACCACTACTAAGAGTGACCATCAAGAAGAGATACTATCCTAGACCATTCCCCATGTTGACCACAAGGGGAATCATTGTCTATGGTACATAAGCAATACATCGAACCATTTTCATTACAAAAATGACCGTTTGATCTAGACCATTTTCCGAACTAGAAAATGCCCGTCCGTCAGAAATCTCAAACCACTTTCCGAACTGGAAAGGAACTTCTCATCCTGGACTATTTTTCGAACTGAAAAATGATTGTCTATAAGTCAATAACACATCAGTTCTCCCTCCCAAACTGGGAGTCATCTCTTGCTTTTTCAATAAGGAAGTCGTCTCCACGAACTCCAGCTTGAGTATGCAAACTTTTCATCTTGGACATAAGTTTTACCAAAATGTCTTCTTATCTTCTCATTTGTGGAGATATATATTGGAGAACCACTTTCGCCTTTTTGGACTTCATCACGGAGAATGTAATGCTTGATCTCAAATGTACTTCGGTCTTTCTAGGACACTAGTTTTCTCTTAAGGCTTCATATAACTCTGATCAATAAAGTATATGATTGTTGGATTCATCTTTGTTTCCTGCTAGCTCATAACATCATGGCAAGGGTCAAACTCGAACATATCCAAGTGGTACTTCTTCTGCCATCATGAGAGCTTGTCATGGATTAGCAATCCATCATCCTGAGCTTCTGAGTAACCATTCTGATACTATATCTATGTTATAGAAATTTTTTCACCATGCTTATGTTGTGCATTGAAGGTTCTTTACCAAGTTGTCTTCTTTCATCTGCATACAGGGTTTTCTTTCTGGTATACCTCAAAACCTTGAGGTTGCTCTACATACTCTTTTTGTTCAATTATTCTGGAGAACATTCTTTGCATTTATCTAATGTAGACTCCAACCCATGGGTATTGCAGACGATATAATGGCTCATGTAGAGGTATGTCTTGTTTACTGGAACAAGCAATCATCATAGTCTTCTCCCTCCATCTCGAAGAACTTCTAGTTCTGGATCTCACAATGCTTGCATTCATAAGTCTTCAATACACTGTTCTTCATCACAACTTTCATTCTTTCTACTTGATTGCTTATAGAGGGTTTAGATCAAGCTGGTAGTCTTGTGATTCTTGATATAATGACTGGTTATTCTATCTTTTCTTTCTCTATTGGAATCTTCATGTTTCTCTTTAGCTCTTGGGTCCATGGAGTTTTCTTATGGATTCCATGCCCTGAAGATTCCAACTTCTTCCTTTCATCATAGGATCATGGATGCGGATGGACAACCAAGGATACTTTAAGGATTCTTTTCGAAGAAGACTTTTTCTAATGTCAAATTGAACATGTGCTACTTTTCATGGTTACTACCTTTGATGAGAACATGGATAGATACTTCATCATCTTTAGTGGATCATACTATTTAGGATTAGTTCCCTCCTAATCCTTGCTTCATGCATGAATGCATGATCTTCTTTTGGAAATATTTAATCAGCTCCCTCCATATAGGAGAGTCCACGCTTCCGTCTGCATCCTTATGGCCTTCTGTAAAGTGTCACAAATATTTTTCCAATTTCCTCTTGATTATTGAATTCTTTCTGTCTTTACTTCTTCTAGGTTTCTTCAATATTGATTATGATTTTAGCTTATCTTGCAACTGTTACTTATGTAATAGCTTCTGCATGAATTGTTACTAGGGGTTGTTGATGTACTTCATCCTTTCATGTGTATTTCTTGACTTGTAGTCATTGTGATAGCAAGTCCTTATTTTGTTGATCTTCCATAGGTGTAGTTTCTCTTTGAACATCTTATCTTCTAAGAAATAGATATGCAAAATATGTACAGAAAACATGGTATGTACACGAACTATGAAGAGTATTGTTACCTTGTATTACAAGAAGAAGTCTATTTTGTCCTGCTTGGCTTTCTTTGAGGGTTCCCTTTCTTCGGCAACTAATGCTTCCTGTGTTTCCTTCCCTTTATTTAAATCGGGACAATGATTCTTGTAGTGACCATACTTTCATCAATTGAAGCATTGTATTCTTGACATATCTTTCTCTTGATTTGGTTTCTTCCTGGAGCCAAACTTCCTTTTGTTCCTGAAATTCTTGAACTTTGTTGTGAAGGCTTGATCATCGTATTTATTTTGGGGTTTCTCTTTTGCATTGATCCTTGATTCTTCTTGTGTACAACAATTCCAAAGTTCTTCAAATGTAGGATACTCCTTCCTTGTGTTCATGCTTGCGGCAAATGCATCCCATGTCTTGGGAAGACCATTGAGTATTATATTTATGTAATATACTAGATATAAAATGTATGAAGAACATAAATAAAATGCTAGAAATGGTAGAATAACAACAATATAACCAAAACATTCACCACAATAGCACTGAAATGATATGAGAATAATAACAGAAATAACACTTTGAATCTGAAAGCAATGTTGACGGGCCTCTTCGAGGGGGAAGCTTCCAGTTGAGCAGAGCTCTATTAAAATAATATCCAAGTTAGGGTTCTCATACCCTCGACTCTTATTTATACTAAAAAGAAGCATCTAGAGGAAGATCCTTCTAGAAGAGGAAGCTTCTATTAGCTCTTCTTACATCTGCCTTATTCTTTTTTATTGAAAGGCCTTATTAATATTGACCTTTATTACATCCGAATATATTGTTTTACCTATGTGCGGGTTAGGACCCTAACATGTCCACCCCCTTAAAAACAACCTTGTTCTCAAGGCTTGAGATGAGGAAATTGTTGCAGAATGGTAGTTGGTTCCCAAGTGACATTTGTTGGAGTTGTATCTTTCCACTGGACTAGCACTTCCTTGATGGTTCTATGACGTAGGCAACGCTCATGCTGGTCCAAAACTGCTTCTGGCTGTAGCCAAATGGATCCTTCTTCAGCTAACTCTGGAAGGTTGGTTTGAATTTGGCAGTTAGCTCCAATCACCTTCTTTAAGCATGAAACATGAAAAACATGATGTAGCTTCGAATGGCTGGCCAAAGATAACTGATAGGCTTCTTGTCCCACATGCTTGAGAATGGTATAAGGACCATAAAATTTGGGCGCTAGCTTCTAACAATGGTCGACTTTGAGGGAAGTTTTCTTGTAAGGTTGCAGTTGAAGAAACACCTGATCCCCTTCTACAAATTGACGTTCAGAGTGACCTTGATCTTCTTGTTGCTTCATGCGATTCTGTCCCATGACCAAATTCTCTTTGAGGGTACAAAGAATAGCCTCTCGAGTTGTAAGTGTTAGGTCAACCACTTGGACCTTCGAGGCACCTGATAAGTATGAGAGAACTGAAGGTGGCTTCTATCCATATACCGATTCAAAAGGAGTCATGTGTGTAGTTGTATGGTATGAAGTGTTGTACCACCATCCAGCTAGGGGTAACCATTGAGCCCACTGATTTTTCTTTTCCAAGGCAAAACACCTCAAATGTGGTTCCAAACACTTGTTGACAACTTCCGTTTGGCCATCAGTTTGGGGATGATAAGCTGTGCTGAGATGCAATTCGGTGCCTTGTATCTTCAATAGTTCTTTCCAAAAATTGCTTGTGAAAATTGAGTTGTGATCAGAAACAATAGAGTGCGACATGCCATGAATCTTGAAGACATGATCCATGAAAATTTAAGCCACCGTGGATGTTGTAAATGGGTGTTGAAGGGCACAGAAATGAGCATACTTAGAAAGGCGATAAAAAACCACCATGATGACTGATTTATTTCTCGATTTGGGTAAGCCGGTAATAAAATCCATAGAGATATCCTTCCAAATAGCAGGTGGAATCGAGAGCGGTTGTAGTGTGCCTGGATATTTGACTGTTTCTACCTTGTTGCGTTGACACACATCACATTCAGTGAAAAAATTACAAATTTCCTGTTTCATACCATCCCAGAAAAAAGGAACGTTTGACCCTGTCATAGGTTTTGGTGAACCCGGAGTGCCCTGTTGTGGGTGTAGCATGAAGCTCAGAAAGTACCGTGGATTTAAGCTTTGATTGTTTACTTAAATACAAACGACCTTTGTATTGAATTTCATCATGGAGCCAAGAGTACCCTGGGGAAGCTAGAGCATTGGACTACAATTGTTGGATCAACTGCAAACTTTTGGGATCTTGTAGCCATTCCTGGAGAATGACTTGGAGCCAATCTGGTACAATGAAGGAAAGAGAAAAATGGGATCCTTCATCTTCATATTTTTGGGAAAGTGCATCCACAACCACATTGTCTTTTCCTTTCTTGTAAATGATCTCATAATCATATCCAAAGATCTTAGTCACCCATTTTTGTTGTTCTGGGGAGGAAATGCGTTGTTCCAGAAAATACTTGAGGCTTTGATGGTCTATCTTAATTTGGAAAAGTTTCTCCAACAGATAAGGGCACCACAGATCAACGACATGCAAAATAGCCAACATTTCCTTTTCATAGATGGATTTACCCAGATTTCTTTCAGATAGTTTCTTGCTGGTAAAGGCCAAAGGTCGACCCTCTTGCATAAGGACAACACCAATTCCTTTCCCTGAGGCATCACATTCCAACACAAAGGTCTTTTTGAAATCAAGAAGGGCAAGAACTAGAGTGTTGCACATGGCCATCTTCAAGGTTTGAAAATCTTGAGCAGCAGCTGGAGTCCAAGTGAAAGAGTTATTTTTTAGGAGAGTCGTGAGAGGTGATGCAATCTTCCCATAATTCTTAAAAAACTTGCGATAATACCCTGTTAAGCTCAGAAATCCATGCAAGTTATTAAGAGTCTTTGGGTGAGGTCAGTCTTGCATAGCTTCAATCTTTTTAGGATCCACCCTGATGCCATCCTTGCCAACCAGATGACCCAAGTATTCTACTTCTGAGGCGCCAAAAGAACATTTAGACTGTTTCAGGAAAAGTTGGTGCTAAGAGAGTAGATGGATAACTTGATCCACATGAGCAAGATGGTCTATCCAGGTTTTTCTATAGATGAGGATATCATCAAAGAAAATTAGGACAAAATGGCGGAGAAAAGGATGAAAGACATGATTCATGAGGCTTTGGAAGGTGGAGGGGAAATTACACAAGCCAAAGGGCATGACCAAAAACTCATAGTGGCCCTCATGAGTTCTAAAGGAAGTCTTGGGAATGTCTGCCTCTTTCATATGTATCTGGTGGTATCCCGAACAAAGATCTAGTTTAGTGAAGAATTGGGCACCACTCAATTCATCCAGGAGGTCCTCAATGACAGGAATGGGGAATTTTTCCTTGATGGTAAGTTTGTTGAGGGCACGGAAGTCAAGACACATTCACCAAGAACCTTCTTTATTCGGGACCATGACCATAGGAGAAGAGTAGGGGCTTGTACTAGGGCGGATAACACCTGCATTAAGGAGTTCCTGGACCATTTTCTCAATTTCATTTTTTTGGGAGAAGAGGTAATGATACAGACGGATATTGGGAGGAAGGCTTCCAGATACAAGGGGAATGGAATGATCATGAACACCACAAGAAGGAGGGAGTCATTGGGAGGTGGAAAAGACCAATGGATGTTTATAAAGGATGGCTTGGAGGTCTTGCGGGACCGAGGGTGTCTATGTTGCTTGTATGGCATGGAGTTGGGCGATAACACCAGAATGACCTTTTTTGAGAATATTTTCCATGCATGGATTTGGAAATTATTGATGGCATGGATGTAGCAATGAGTTTCTTGGGCAATGTGGCAATGAATAAAATTATGAGTGCTGCCACTATCAAATAGCATGATGACCTTTCGATGCTTGATGTAACCGATTAGCTTGAGGGTTTGGGGAGCAGATAAGCCAGTGAGAGCATTGAGGGAAATGACCGGTTCTACTTCAGGAGGGTCTGAGGGAGGGTTTATGTTAGTGGATTCAGGTGACTCAGACACAAGGGGAGTTTCTACATCCTCTTTCTAAATATCCTCGGAGATGGACATAAAGAGATTTTTTTCTTTACACTTGTGGCCTGAGAAATATTTGTCATTACAGTTATAAAAAAGGCCTTTGAGATGGCATTCAACTATTTTATCCCTGGTCATTTTTTGGATCTTTAGTGGAGCAAAGGGAGTAGTGGGATTTGCTGGTTTAGGGCGAGGTTTAAAGGAGGGTTTTTGGTTTTGAGAAGATACAACCTGTTGTTCTTCTTTAGCTCTTTTAGTAGCCTCCACCCAACTCTAAGGCTGAGCCATGAGGACATGGGCTCAAATATCATCCTTGAGGCTGCTGATAAAACACTCTTGGAAAAAGGCATCATACATGCCCTCTGTTCTAAAATCCAGGTGCTCAAAGGCAGCTATAAAGTCTTCCACTGTTCCTAATTGCTTCAACTTTGTCAAACAACCCAAATGGTTGGTGTCAATGTCAAAGCGTTCATAAAGCTCTGCCAGAAAGTGTGTCCAAGTAATATACCCTTGACGAGAAGTTTTTCTCCATTGCCACGATTGCCAACGTTCCTGATCTAGATGGAGAACACCATATTGGATTTTGGCCAAGTCATCTGTAATGTCGTATAAAGAGAAATAATGTTCCATTTGGGTTACCCAACCAGTGGGGTCCGAGCCATCAAATTTGGTCACATCCACCCGCGGAAGGCGTAGGTCATGTTGAGAGTGATGGTTCTGAAAGTTATGGGAATGAGGCAAATGGTCACCGTCAGTATGTGGAGGTGAGTAATAGGAAGGTTTATCTGTAGGGATATGCAGTTTGGTGCAGAGTGCCGAAAATACTGATTCAAGCTGGGTGGTGAGGTCTTATTTGATTTCCTCCCTTGAGGACTACATGGTTGTATTGATGGCAGCAACATTGGAACTATGTTGTTTCACTTCTTGTTGGGTCTCTATGAGACCACATTGCAAGGTGTTGAAGTGAGCTTCCAAGTCTTGGCTATGGGTATGGGCCATGAAGATGGGGGAACTGAAAAGGAGCAGGCGGGGTCAATTTGTTTTTTGAAAAATGGTATGGATGAATGTGATAAGGGCGAAGAGATGAATCCAATAGAATAGGTCTCAAATAATGGTGAAAAAATTTCCATACCTACAGAGTTAGACTCCGGTTTGAATAATACTGCAGAGAGGAAATGCCCAAATTCTTAACCAGAAAGAAATGTGTATTTGCTTGGCAGCCCAAACATAGTTGTGCGGAAATAGATCTTGTCTATTTTAATTTGTTTATGTTTTTGTCCCCAAGGGTTAGGTATTCAAGGGTTTTACAGACAAAGGTTTTCCCTGTGCTATATCTCTCTGATATACATGCGGGGTCCAACAATAGTACTCGGCCCAATATCTCAGGGCACTAACTAAGGATAATAGACTGTACCCTTAGCCGTACTACCCGACTACCCAGGTACTAGAGAGTATCTTCCCGAGTGTTGTTCTTGGTGACACTATAGCAATTAGGTGGTCGATCGGTTTATCTAAAGAGGGATTTAAGGTAATCTAGCTCGATCCATACATAGGTGTTGTCTGATGCGCTACCACTCGATGGGGTAACAAAAGTGGTTACAAGGGTGGCCAACAGATGTGCGCTTAAGTACCACTTGTATTTCCTGCGTGTATGAGTCCCTCAACTATGGGTTTATGCGTGTAATGAAAAATATCCATGGCTTAAAGATGCCAGAATACGTCTCTACCCTGAAAAAAAAATTTACCCACATTTTCTCCGAGGAAAGTGCTCTGATACCACTTGTAATATACCAGATATAAAATGTATGCAGAACATAAATAAAATGCTAGAAATGGCAGAATAACAACAATATAACCAGAACATTCACCAC
>JZKD02S0501408.1:244099-267783 GCA_000966675.3 Picea glauca | reverse complement strand
TTAGGACCCTAAAAATTTACCAGTTCCTTATCTGAGATGATTTCTTCAATAGCATGTAGTTGATCTCTTAAATGAGAGATCCTCACAAAGTATGATGTTATGCTGTCATCATCAGCCATCTTCATGTCACAAAGCTCATTCTTCAAACTCATTACTTGTCCAATGTTTCTGACTGAGAAGAGGTTTGTTAGAGCATTGCACATCTTCTTAGATGAATCAAGATGGGATATGTAGGGTATCAAATGGTCTTTTATATAATCCACTATGATACTCATGGCATTGATGTCATTGTCTTTGAACTTCTCCATAAATGCAACGTTCTGCAGTTCCTTCTCTTTTCATTCTTCAAACTCTGGTTCCACAATATTTCCTTTCACGATATCTAACACTTTGTTCTTGGCAAGGATGAGATCAATCCTTGTCTTCCATGCTTTGAATTAAGAATCCCCTTCTAACTTGTTTTATAACTTCATAGAGTAAGTCATGGCTACTTTGACTTGTTCAACCCTAGATTTGACCAAAAACTCAAACTTGACGTCTCATCTTGCTGAGAGTACCAGGAGATGCGCTAGGCTAGGGTGCACTAGTCTATTCGGAAACTAGATCAATCCCTTCACTTAAGGTGCCTCAACGAGAGGGTTAGGGTTTGTTGCTGCAGCAAAAACTGGCTACAACTGCAACTGCACTTGAGAAAATCCTCCCAATCTATCTTCCAGCAGTTAGACTATTCGAAGATAGTGTGGGCCCATAACCTGTTAGAATATAATGTATGTTCTCGTTCAACCATAGACAATATCACTATTATCACCCAACCATAGGCTGAAGCCACCCCCGAGCACCTTAACCTTGACATAGAATCATTCTGGAATTAAACCCTAGGCTAGATAGACAAACAAAGGTGGTGCATCTTTCTCCAAGGATAGTGCACCAAGCAAGAGTAACAAGAGTGGATCAGAGAGTCCAAACCATAACCAAGAGAGATTCCAAGACAAAACCAAAATCTGCTAGTTGCAGTAGCTACAACAACTCTCCTCCAGACTTGTGCACAAAATGGCCAACTGCAGTGCACACAAGTGTTGATTCTATAGTTATGAGAATCTTGGCCAGAATGAAGACTGGCCTCCTGTATTTATAGTATTTCTGGCAGACTGCCTGGGTTGACTTCTCATTCTGGGTACTAATTCTTTAGTATATAATATTTTCTTTAGCCGACTTCTTCTCTTGGAGGTTAATAACCTAATAAAAGTCATTCTCTTGAGCCGAATTGTCTTCTAGGGTTATTAGCCAACTAGTTAGGGTTTCTTCTTTCTTCCCAGAATATTCTATTCTCGTCAGGTTTACACGTGGAGGTAAACACCTCCTGCAACTACCATAATATCAACACGGGTCAGTTCAAATCTTCACGATCATTCTATTGCTTGGGTCTTCTTCATAAGAAATCAAACATTACATGTTGTTGGAATTTTTTTGAGACTAGTCATGGAAAAGGAGAGCACGATGGTGCATGGGCATGTGTAAAACGAGCACTTCAAAGGTATTAGATGAACCCTCATGCCAATTGATTTGAATCCAATGATCAAGTTGTTGAATGGTGCAAACTGGTGCTAAGCCATGAAAATAATCCGTCAAGGGATGTGTGCAGGTGTGTATATATACATGTTACACATGTACACAATATATTTTTACTCACGTGTTCAAATTTATATGATATTCAATCATTTCTTGATAGATTTCAAGTTAACAAGTTATTTTCTTGTATAGGTTCTTTTGGTATGTTGGAATCCAAGATGTAAATAGATCAATCCCATATGAAGCCGATACAATACATGAGACATAAAAAGTGCATTCAGTTAAAAAAAAACGCTATCAAAATGTGTTTGCATTTGATAGAAGAAATGAATCTTGTTTTTGTTTAGTTTGCATAGAGGACACAAAATCCATAGAGATTTTTGAAAAAGAAAATGTGAAATAAGTTAAAGCCTGGAGACATAATGAACTTAATATAACAGGGAAAATGCCACTTGCAAGATCAGAGGAGATGGAATCAAATGAAATTATAATGTCTGTTGATGGCAATAGAGTTTTTGATTGTTTAGCATAGTGTATGGAATGGCACCAAATAGCTTGTTCGAGAATTTGCAAGGGTTGTTCTTTGCTTTATTCATTTGTATTGTGTTGATGCAGTGTGAGGGTTTCCATGAGCTAGGAATTAGAAATGGAAAAGCAACCAAATTTGCAGTGATTGTTTCCTCTACTACTTCAACTGCTATAGGCATTTTTGTTTTGGTTCTTATTCTTGTGTTCTTCCAGGAATTTGCTCTGGATTTTACAAGTAGTGCAATCACTAAAGAATTGGTTTCCAAATTGACTATTTTGTTGTCGTTTACTCTCCTCCTCGACAATGTTCAACATTTACTTTCGGGTAAAGTAGTTAATACTTTTGGAGTGTGAATATTTCGAAAAAAGGTTTATGTTTATGTAAAGGTGTACTCAGTTTATAAATTTGATATTCACTTCTATCGGTCAAGCAAATTTTTAATGACATGGTCTGTTTTCAAAACCGTTTTTTACATTAAGTTTTATATTTATTTTTGTTCATCATTTAAATATTATGTTAAGTGAGATATTTTAGAATTAAATAAAAGAAAAATTAAGTTGAATAATATAATATACTCTTATACAATCACAATTAAATTTTCAAGACCTTCATACACTCATAATTTCTGTTCAAACAACAAAATCATAAGCATGATAATGCTCATTTCAAAAAATATCATGAAATTGCAATTTTATACCAAATATCCATGAACCTTACCTATTTCACTTTGAAAAACATTGTGCCATTATATGAGGATGCCAAATATTGTTCTTGAATATCGATCTTTTCTTCTCAACATTCATCCTGTTGGATTGTAGAGGTGACAGAGACAATATTTTCCCAACAAGTCCAAAGACCCATTGTGGATATAGTCTGTGACTCTCTATGGTGGGAATCATAATTTATAACTCCCAGGCCTTGATATTTTCTTCCCTTTCACGCTTTAGCTTGAGTGTGACTTCCACCAGGTCCCCGACGTATTCTGACTACTACTTCTCCAATGGACAACTAAGATCTCATCGTCCCTTCTCCGATAGAATAATCTGAGGGATGATCCAGTGCGTTGATTGGAGGGTCGCTAGGATGCACGAAAGTCGTTGATTTTTTGTGGTTTCCATCGATGTGAGGACGATGAGAAGGGGGAAGGCCATTAAAGGCCATGCAATTTAATGAATCTGATGAATTAAGATCCATAGATCTTCAAATCTCCAGGACTGTATGATCCTTTAGGGTGGAAGCTGTTGAACTAAACTGTTGGAGTGGGCGTAGTAGTTCAGAGTGGAAACACTCCTATGAATGGATTTCGATAGAGAATATAACGTAGTTTTGGATGTTTGATAGGTGTCAGTTTGAGGAGTGACGTGGACAATGCCACACTGGTGCCACGTAGAATGGAACATGTATTAGGGTGCCATGTGGCACTGAGGTGGAATTAAAGGTAATAGGCCTGAAAATTTTGAAGGACCATAACTTTTGATCCATAGTTCATAATTGAACATGATTACAAGAATTGGAAAGATCTTGACACTTAGAATCTTTCTATAATGATTGAATGGATAAATAAAGAGTTAGGTATGTTACAGGTTGTGGGAATGCATCATTATGGATCGAAATGAGAAGAAAGCCTCTAAGCGCTCAACCATATATTACTTGGGAGGAGGCCAATGCAGAAAGAGTAAATGAATAAGTGAATAAAATTCACAGGGATTAAACCTATTGGAATATCTCCTCTACTTTTATGCCACTTGAAAGATGCATGCAAGTTATAATAAATCAACTTCAAAAAGACAATCTAAATTTTAGATCAAGTAAATTTGAGGAAGACTCATTATGTTGGTAGATAGATGCAAGTTCCAATTTGTATGATGGGCATGGAATCATAGGATGGGGATGAATATCCTCAAATACCAAACATGTAATGATGAGGTAAGCAGTAAGGGGTACAGTTAAATTTTCAGCTTGCCCATCAATTTGACGGTTTTAAAAATCAAGTAGACATCACTGTTGACATGTAGATTTTAAAATTGCATATCTTTGACCATAAAAAAAGAAAAAACGGGTATTAACTCGGAAAATTTAAATCACATAGTCTACTTGTTCTACATTTTTTCTTTCCTGCTGTCATGCATGTCCCATCTTCAACGATTAACGATCAGACCTCAACTCCATTTTTCAAATTTTGTTTCCTTTGAAAAAATTAAGCAGAGGCAAAATTGATGCAACACACCACACTATTGATGTATATTCTATTAATATAAACATGTACAGTTACACAATATGGTTACAAGAAGTTACAGAGTTACCAACTCCTATAATGGTAAACTAACTAATTAACTAGTTAAGGATGTAATTATATATTTTCCTTAACACTCCCCCTTGATTACATCTGTTAAAAAAATATCATTATCACCAACGTCCATGAAATAGACTTCACACTCCCCCTTAAATAAAACTTGGCCCTAACCAACTCTGAGATTACCCTTGTACCTACCCAGTGGTTTATTCCACAGCTTGATGTATCATCTCTCCCATGGCCAACGCTTCATGTTGCTTGAAACCAGAGATAGTTGTGATGTATCATGGCTAACACTTCATGTTGCTCTAAACCAAGGACACATGCTACATGATCACATAGTAACCTATGTAGGCATGATTCAATCAGAGTTTACTGAACATGGGGAACAAATTTTTCCTATAGCAAAGTTTTCTTCTTATATTTGTTGGTGATTAAAAAACCAAAATTTAACCAAAAATTTGTTGTATTTTGTTGCATTCAATCTCTATGCTCTTCTCCACTTTTTCTTTATGTATCTGCCTATCTTCATTCTTCAGGGCTTTTTAGTTTCCTTTCTTTCTCGGGGTGAGATTTTCTGCATACAATTTTTGCTTCTCAATATTGTCCATAAAATGGCTCAGTGTCAATGATACTTATTCTTCAAGAATAATGTCTCAGCATCAAATGATATTTTCTCTTCAAGAATATATAAGAGAAAATACTTTTGTCTTATGACTTTTTCACTATAATGCTTCTTCAATTCACTGATATCAACTCTATGTTGACTTGCGTTTTCCATATTCCTCTGTCATTTGTTCGAGTAGCTGGATTTCCATATTCTTCTGTCATTTGTTAGAGTAGCTAATTCTAACAAAATAACAACACCTTCATATTCACCTTCATATTGAGGTTGATATTCACCTTCATATTGAGGCAGTGAATCTAAATACAAATATTATCAATAATAATTCCAAAGACTTTAGTAACACTTCCAAACCATTAACAATACTTCTAAACAATTTTCATTATTACAAAGAAAATAAAATCTCATCATCTCATAATTACAAAGGTTTGTGAACCAATTTCATCTAACACTTTCTTTTCCATTTCTCTGGCAATTTTTTCATTAAAACTGGTCACTTTTTACTTCTTTCTATATTATCTCCTTTAAAATAAAAAAATAAAAAACTCTTGAAACAATGCCTTGGACACAACAAGTTTAATTTTTTTCTACTACAATAGTTTTCCAATCCTTTTAATATAAATATTTCTCCAACAAAAAACAAAAAAAGGTGGACTTCTCAAAATATATCCTTCAAAAATCAATCTTTGGATTTCTTTTAATATTTGTAAAGTAATAACCAAGAAAAAAAAATAGTACCTTCACCTACTTCTCTTTCATGGAGCTTTACGGGGTGTCTACTCTTTCTTTATGTTTTTTCATTTTTTACATGACAAGAAATTTCTTTACCACAGTGACTCCAAGGTCAATTAGTCAATCTCCACAATGGTTCTTCCACCCCGCCAACTATTCTTTCATGGAGGTTTACACAACTATGGGTGTCTTCTCTACTTTGAAAAAATGGGTGACTCTCTTCCAACAAAAAAATCGACGCCTTCTTTCTCTTTATCGTTAACATATTTTTGACTTCTACATGAACTTCCTTCTCGACATAGCTCTGTTTCTTTCACCCATATCCTTCACGCCCTCTCCTTAGGATCAACTCAAACAATTTAGGCTCGACACAACAAACCTTTGTCGACCTTCATCTCATGGGAACCTTCCTCGGTGTGTGACATTCCTTGTAGAACATATGGACATAACCCTCACAACCTTCCATAATTTTGGGTTCCTGGTCCCTCCATCACTGGAGAGAGGCCTAGGCCCGCTCAGATACCATGAAAATATTAATCATAGACAAAATTGATGAATCACACCATACTCTTGATGTGTATTCTATTAATATGAACATGTACAGTTACACAATATGGTTACAAAAAGTTACTGAGTTACCAACTCCTGTAACGGTAAACTAACTAATTAACTAGTTAAGGATGTAATTAGTTATTTTCCTTAACATCCTTAACATCCATTAAGGTGCCCACTTTAAAGTTTGAAATTTGAATCTGTAAAATCACCTTAACCTTCTTCTCGTTTTTATAAACAACCAATGTTACACTATCTTTCTGGTATTTCATATATAGTAGGATTGTGTTCAAGCTGATCAGAGTAGCCAAACAATTTCGATGTTTTCAGGTCAACATTGTTGAATCACGAGAGAATGCATGGAGGATTTGGAGCTAACTACTGGAAACTCTTTCCATATTGATGACCTTTTAAATTTCTTCACTGAAGAAATCACGGGCCCCATTGGATAAAATGATCATACCGACACCTACATTGAAATAATTTCATGGTTATATAACTTTATTGGAGTTGTCATTCGTTGTTGAGAGAGAAAGAAGAGTTGTTTGGGAAGTACGAGAGAAATAAGTGTTACAAGTGAATTATTTTGCAGTTGTTGTTTGATTTTGCAAGAATGTTAGAGTTGGTCTCCCATTGTGAGACAAATAAGAGTTTTAGGTGAAGTACTCTGTTGGTGTAAGTACTTCAGTTTACTTTGTTTATTTATAGTGAGATATTTAGCAACAAAAACAAGTGTAGTGATGGTGGATATTATGTCAAACGATGTTGGCTAGATGATTAGTATTAAGGAATATAACATATATAAATATGCTTGGAGCATTCAAGGAAAATAGGATAAGTAAAGGAAAAGATAATCTAGAAATCGTGGGATTGGACTCAATCATGGATACACCTTTACTTGAAAATAGAAGGAATGGAAAGGAACCGACTTCTCTCAGGTGAGGCAGTACTTGGAGGCCTAAAAGGTGTTCTATATGCACTAAATCCCTCAATTAAATTGTCAACCCGAGGTAAGTAAACTTAGAGTTGTAGCACTATATGTGCCAAGGCAGAAAAGATAGAGGAAATATAGTCTAACTAAGGAGATGGTCTATCTGAGGGTTAATCTACTTAAGAAAAGACTATCAATGAGAAAACCCTATCAAGGAACTTGAACTATTTACCCTAAGAAACTTTTAAACAATGGACCGATGGATTGTTCCTAAAGAAGCAAATGAAGACCCTACTTTGAACAAGTTAACCTATTTAATATAAGGAGAAAAAACAAATCATCTATTTAATCTATTCAACTTAATGATCAATAGCAATAGAAAATTAATCTAATCAATCTATTCAAATCAATGAGCAACAACAAGTAAGCAAGTAGACAATCAAACAACTAACCTATTAAAACTTATTCAGCAAGTAAACTAATCAAAACTACTCAACATGTAACTAATCAAAATTATTTAGCAAGTGAACTCTATTCTTAAGATAAAACTCATAATTACTTCTAATTTGCAAAGGAAAATCTTAACCTATTTAATTAAAAGCATCATGATAGTATTCAAGGTTTAATCAACAATTACTCTTAATCTATAATAACAAGAAACTTCAAATATGATGATTATGTCTTCGGTGTTTTATGACATCACAATGGCATCTAACAATTAGTGATAACTCAAGAGGAATAAATTCAATATTAACTTCTATGGAGAAATGAAAAGTATGAATCAAGCAATCTAATGAGAGCTTAGCCATCATAGAAGAAATATCAACTATATTGAAAAATCCATGCGATCTCTCAATTTATGCATTAATCATCAATAATAAGAAAACACTATTTTACTTAATTCAACTGCACTTTTATGGTAACTTAAGAAAATTCATACGATTAGAAACTCATAACTAAAATCTTAACTCAAACTCAAACTTCTAATTAAAATTTCAATTTAAATCTAGAACGGAAATTTCATAAAATAAACTAAGCTAATCCTATTATTAAAAATTCAAATTGCAAGTTAAAATGCTTATAAAAACACAATTCTAATTCTAATTCTACCTCAACATACTACAACAAAATTGATAAGCAAACTGAGAATTAAATTAACAAAACTCACAACTATTAATCCATCGAAACTTTGCCAAGAAACTATGTACTCTGTGTTAAATTAATACTCTGTTTTAGCTATTCTATTTTAACTTGCAGAAATTCAATTCAACATTTAACACACAACAAGGTTAGTAGCTTACAAGACATTTATTAACGATTAAAAAGACACATCATATTAACAACTATCCCCTACAAGCAACCTGCAAAAAGGAAATTAAAAAAAATAAATGATAAACAACAAACACACAGCATGCAAAATGATAAAAACACATATAACAGAAGATGAAGGAAATGATAATTACACAACTAAAATATACAAGCTATCTATCAAAGTATTCACCCAGACCACTGGTGGCCCCCCCAACAGGTCTTGGCTACTCCTCAACAACAAATCGTGAGCTAAATCAACACGGTTCTAGCATTAAATTAAAAATGCAGTCTAGCACAAGTTTGTGGAAATGTCTTGAGTTACACAACAAAACAATTCTAACAATTCTTGACACTTTGTTTGACCACTACTGTGGTATTTATAATAGTTACAATTTGAGAGGTCGACCACTGGAAGGGTCAACCTCCTCTAAAAATGGTGAATTCCATTAAATACACTATAACTGCCTTTGGCTTCTAGAAATTGAACGAGCCACTCAATGATCAGCATAACTGCTTGATCCGAGATGTCAAGAGATCAATAGCTGGAGGCCATGAGGGTGAACAAAACCCATGTCGCTAATTCACTTAGCACAGGCCGCCAATATAACAACTGCCAACTCACTCACGCTCCTAGTGCTAGATGTAGTGTCAGACGTAGTGCCGGATGAAGTACCGGACATAGTGCCAGATGGAGTATCAGATGAGCTACTGGATGGAAAAATGCCTTGCGAATTTTCCCTGTGACACACAGATCGTGCATTAGCTTCTCATAATCATTAAATCGAACTAAATAAGCTTAAAACAATCACAAAACATCAATTTCACATACTTGGTATAAAGCTGTGATGAATTGATATCAAATCCTTCAAAACTTGTTCAAAATAGTTAAATACACATATAATACTGGTACAAAAAGGATTCAATCATCATCATAAAACAACCAAATCACGAGCCCAACATTATCCCCACACCTAAGATTTTGTAGGTCCCACTGCAAACAAAAATGAATGGCCGAATATGACTAGACTTGCGGAACACAGGATGGATTAGCTGTAGAAGCTTCTTGCCCTAAAGACTTTGTCTTGGCCCTCTTGCGGTGTTTCAATTGTGCACGGAGGCTACGATTGTCATTTTTCATTTGGTCAACCAATCTTTGGAGGGAATTCACCTTTGCTTGTAGTATTTCATTGTCATAGTGGAGATGTCTATCCATGGTCTTCCTCTCTTCCAATTTTTGTAGCAGCTAGACATTTTCATGTTGTAACTTTTCAATGGCTGGAGTATGATCAAATATCTCAGAGGAGGGCTTGGATCCCTTGAAGGATGTAGAAATTATATCAGTTTTGGGATCTGGTATAGGCATCTGTGAGGTAGGAGTAACAGGGGGTTTATGAGGGGAAATGGGTTCATATTTTGTCTCTCTATTAGGCTCCAATTCTTCTGCAGACACTTCCCTAAGTCTTTTATGGGGGATTTTGAGATTGGAAGATACTTGGATAGGGTTCGAAGTGCTTGGGGGTTTTTCATAAGGTTTTCTTCTTGTATTTCAGGCACTTTTGCGAAAATATCCTCTCTTGAATCGATTAGCTCCTCTCCTATTTGTAAGGACTACGAGGAAATCTTGTTGAATTACCTCTTGTAACTTTTTGGGTGTAGGATCAATAGATGTTGAGGGCATTGGAGGGTTATCAATAGGCTTATTAGTCTTCTTGCCCGATGAAGCTTCAAGGGTATCAACAAGTTTGTTGGTCTTTTGTTCTGGTAAAGGGATAGCTTGAGTAAGAGGGCTTGGAGTCTTCAGAGAATGGGGTTTGGATGGAGTAATAGTCCATAGATCAAGTGTTTTCTTGCTGGTCTTGATTGTAATATGGGGGTAATTGGTAAATGAACTCATCCCATGTGTTTTTCCAACTCGGCTATAACAAGAAATTTGATGAGGTCTTGGTGGAATAGGATGTTATGGGGATTGGCCACATTCTTTCGTACTTGGGAAGACATCTTCTCAAGATGTTTTAGGAAGTAAAAAGGGAAATTCAATGGCTTATTGAATTAAAAATGAGCTAATAATTGAAAATGGCAGGCTTTAAAAAAATAATATCTACCTTCGCAAGTGATCATTCTGGTGATGACTATTAGAGGGTTAATTAGCTCATCCTTAATCCACTCCTTGGAGTATCCCTTAGCTCCAGAGACATTCTAAAACTCAAGTTTAAAGACCCTGTTGTAGCTCGCTCATGGAAACTGGCGATGTTTGAACCAACGGTCTCCAACCCTTGGAAGATTTGTGGCTGAGGCAATTGATTCCTTAGAGACCTAGAAGGTCAGAGATCCCACGCATGCCATCCTTCCATCAAATCTGATGGTGAATTGCAGAGAAACTCCATCATCGTGGCCCTGCAGATGGGCCAAGAATGGTCCCCACCCTGCGTGAAGGAACACCTCCCTACACTGTACGAACTTAGGGATAGCAAAGAGGTCGGCATAGGAGGACGAATCATATTGTTTGGGCATGGTGACTGTGTGGAGAATGAATAGAGGGTGGAATTTGACAGAGGATGAATGAAATTAGGCAGAGGATGAGCGCAATTAGAAAAAGGGTGAGAACAATTGAGAAAAGGATGAGCGCAATGCATAAATGAGATAACGATTTGATCTATCCCTCCATTTTTTAATGTTCCCAAGGTGGAAACGGTTGAATTAATTGATGAATCCATCACACACAAGTTTCCATGTGTGAGCATGAGTGCATCGATTTCAAATTTTAAGAGCATCTTTTGGAGGCAATTGTAATGATGAAGGAGTTAGATCAATGTTCAAGTCTTCGACTTGGACATTTGATCATAAAAATGTTTAAGAATTGTATCATTTAACTCTCAATTTCCATTTATCCTACAACTGAACAACCAAGTATATTCAAACAAATCCTGGTTACTTGAAATCGTGGTCATTTACTGTGTGTATACATCTCGTCCAATTATTCATAGGGGCATCATCCGGTCGTCCATATGGCACCTCATATGGTATTTCAAATGGCACCCCATACGACACTCCATATGACACTCCATATGGTACTCCTGTGCGAAATGACATCTTTTCATTTTGTAATGGATGTTTTATCCATAGCACTCAGTCTTAAAACACTTTGACAGTCACAATGAATAGGAGTAGAGACATGATAAGAGTGTTCCATTATTACTTTCTTTGCCATTGTGCTCACACAATCTATTCCTCTATCTCGCATATTATAGGGCATGTAATCACAAATCTGTAATGAACAGTCTATAAAGAAAAACTAGTTAAGTGGTCTATCAAAGAAATGTACAACGATTTATAACACACAGGGAATATTTAACATTTCAAAATAAAATAACCGTCGATATAATAGCCTGTATAATGAAAACAATATACATAAATTTTTACAAAGATTCCACTCGTTCTCATGGATTATAGATAGGAAATGTTTTCATTTGTCAACTCATGAAACCCCTCCCCCACACCTACATATTGTGACACCTCACAATAAAAAATATAGGAAACCAGTCAATTCTCCCAATAGATGAAGATTTGCAACTTGTTAAGTGTAGAGATAAATTTCACATATCGGTCTGACAAGACGGATAGAATATGGCCCCACCTATAGGATAGAATATCCTACATATAGCTAAGAAGAGGCAGGTGAGAGAGTTTCAAGATAGTCTCAAAGTTAGTTCCCAATGGAAAATTTATGGAGTTCATTAACCTTAGCTTAACCATACATACTTCATGTCAGCTTTGTCTACAAGTAATGTCATACATCAGGACAAGTTTAAGATTTAAGAATTTCTTCTTATTATTTTTTGTCAGATTATCATCCTCGCTAGGTAGAATGCCCCGCTGCCAGCAAGCTTGTTCAATACTTCGGCGGGTTTACCTAGTCATACCACATGCCAGTACCTGTTGCCAACAGACTTGTTCAGTATTTCAGTGGGTTATCCTCTTACACCCTCATAGAATAGCCCTCCATATTTTAAGGTTTTAATATAAGGGACAACTCTGAAATAAATAAAAATAATATATATATATATATATATATATCTTTTCTTTTTTTGATTGTGATGGTATTTATGTTAGAGGGTGACTTTCCTTTATATATTCCTTATAGATTGTCCTGATGTAAGGGGTACTTAAGCGGACGTGGCCTATCTAAAGATATGATATAATCAATCATTTTTAGTGTGTAGTGATGGTACCATTGGGAAAGAACAAAAAGGTATATTTAGGCTCAACTCACTTTTTTTTTTTTTAATTTATTGCAATGTTTCCATGGCTAACCGATAATTAGACCTCCTTGTTACTCTTTAATAAATATACTTTACTCACTTACTCAGGGTTCTCGGGAAAACTGTACGAGTAACCTCTAAGTTTGATGGTTACGATATCACTTCCTTATATCTAGTGGTGAAGGTTTAAGAGCAACTGCTATTAAATATGCCTTGAGAAAAAAAATGGAAATCTTTGCAAAAATGTGGCTAATTACAGCAAGTCATTATTCAATTTATGCTTAGTAGACAACAAGGTTCAAATACAACAATATTTTGAAGAAAAATCCTTCCTTTATATCCCCCTGAGATTGTCTACTCCTGGTGAAATAAATACCTACAAAAATCTCTAGAATTGTCTAACAAAATTCAAAATTATTTACATATGTATAGTCGAAAATTTAGAAAAACATTTAAGGACAAGGGGGAACTTCCCCATCTACTAAGGCCAATGCATTTCTAGTTGACATGACCTGTAGAAAATATTCTTTGGAAATGGGCCTGTGATAAAGTTTGAGTCGGTGTCCATTTACTACAAAGGAGACTTTTCCATCGTCAATTGTTTTGATTTTCACAACCCTATTGTCATACACGGTGACTACCTCGTAAGGACCCAACCACCAAGTTGTAAGTTTTCCTTTGAAGGTTTTAAATCGGGAGTTAAACAAAAAATCCCAATCACCAGGTTGGAAGTGTTTCTTCTTAATAAACTTGTCATGCCACTTGCTCCTCTGGTTTTGGACTAATATTGTTCGTTGGATAGCATCTTGCCTCATCTCATCCAACTCATTTAATTGTAGGGCTCTTTGTGTCTTAGCCTCTTCTAAGTTTAATCCCAATTCAGTGGCAATAAGGAAAATCCTTACTTGGAATTCTATTGGTAGAAGGACTTGCTTCCCATATACTAGCTCATAAGGGGTATGCCCAATGGTGTTTCTCTAGGTGGTCTGATATGCCCACAAAGCCTCTGGAAGCCTATCAACCCAATCCTGATGATGCAATTGAACAGTATTGGTTAAGATGGCTTCCAAAAATTTGTTTGTGGACTCTACTTAACCATTAGCTTGTGGATGGTATGGAGAAGACTTCCAGTGCTTAATCCCATATTTCTCCACTAGTTATCTCATCAGCGTGTAAGTGAATTGAGTGCCTTGGTCTGTAACGATTTCATGAGGAAGACCAAAGTAGGTAAATATGTCTTCATAAATCAATTCGACAATGGATTTTTCTGTAGCCTTGAATAGAGATTTTTCCTCTACCCACTTGGTGACATAATCTGTACAAACCAAAATATAGTTTTTCTTACAAGACATGGGTGAAATTGGTCCTACAAAGTCAAGGGACCGTTTCTCAAAAGGTTCTATCATAACTTGGGCATGCAAGGGAATTTTGTCAAATGACGTGGGTCTTCCTATCCTTTGAAAACTATCACAACTTCTCACATACTTGGCAGCATCCTTGAAAATGCTAGGCCATTAGTAACCTGAATGTAACACCTTATATGTTGTACGTTTGTCAGAAAAATGGCCACCACATGGTCCATCATGACAACTTTGTAGTATTTTTGGTATCTCATCTTCTTAGACACATCTACGAATAATCAAGTCTGGACCAATACGAAAAAGGTCATGACCAACCCAAGAGTAATTGGCACTTTGCGTAATAATTCTACGCTTTTCATGAGGTGACAAATGAGATGGTAACTTCCTAGTAGCCAAATAGTTTTCCATATCCGCAAACCACAAGGTATTTACAGAGAGGGAAAAAAGGTGGTCATTTGGCAAACTATCATCAACGAGAATATCATCATCCTGATTTTTTATGCGTGAAAGAAAATCAGCTACCAAATTCTCCTTTCTAGGTCGATCAAGAACGATGATTTTAAACTCTTGCAATAGTAGGAGCCACCTAGTCACTTGGCCATTAGTTATGGGTTTATTCACGAGACATCTAATGGAGAAATGATCTGTATGTACAAATAATTCATAACCTGTGATGTAGTGGTGAAACTTATTGATAGCATGAACTACTGCCAAGAATTCCTTCTCGGTAACCATATAGTTCAACTCGGCAGGAGACAAGTTCTTGCTCACAAAATAAATGGCATAGGACTACTGGTCTTCTTTCTTCCCTAATACCCCTCCTATTGTAGTGTCGGAGGCATAAGTGGATATGTGAAATGGGAGAGCCCAATTGGGTCCCCTAATAACTGGTGCCACAAACAACTTATCTTTCAGTGTTTCAAAGGCAGTTTGACACTGCTCAGTCCAAATAAAATCAACATCATTTATTAACAATCCAAACATGGGTGCAACAATCTTCGTGAAATTTTCAATAAACCGTCGGTAGTATCCGACATGTCCAAGAAATATTCTCACCTCTTTTTGAGTCTTGGGGGGTGGAAGTTTGATGATGACCTCAATCTTAGAAGGATCGAATTTAATCCCTTCAGATGAAATGTGATGTCCTAGAACCACTCCTTCAGTCAACAACATTTTACATTTTTCATGACTTAAAGACAGGTTCCTTTCTTGGCATTTGATAAGGACTTTTTCTAAATTATCTAAGGCTTCCTGGTAAGTATTGCCATATACTGTGAAGTCATCCATGTATACCTCCACACAATCATGAAAAAGATCAACAAATATCCCTAGTACTGCTTGTTGAAATGTGGTAGGAGCATTACACAATCCAAATGGTAAGACCCTATAGGCATAGGTACCCCAAGGAAAAGTAAAGGTAGTCTTGTCCTGATCCTCGGGTGCTATGAGAATTTGATTATACCCACTATATCCATCTAAAAAGGAGAAATATTTCTTTCGAGACAGGGTATCCAAAACTTGGTCAATGAAAGGAAGGGGAAAATAATCCTTCGGAGTGGCCTTGTTAAGCTCTCGAAAATCAACAAAAATTCTCCATTTCCCAGTCACTTTCTTTGGAACTACTACAAGTGGGGATACCCATTTACTGTCGGATATGGGATAAATAAATCTGACATTTAATAAATTTTGGATCTCCTCTTTTACTATATCTTTGAGTGTTGGGTTCATCCTTCTCTGGGGTTGCCTAACATGTGTTACTTCCCCCAGAGTATATATGTTATGGATACATGTGTTAGGGTGTATACCCTTCATGTCAGTGTATTCCCAGGAGAATGCCCCTGGTTTTTCTTTAAGGATACTTACTAACTGTTTTTGTTGTTCTACATCTAGCTCGGAGTTTATATGCAGAAATTTCCTTGGACTAATCTCGTAGGGCATGGTATAAGATGTGGAAGACTCGTCTATATTGAATATGAAATATGTCAAATACAAAATCAATGGGTCCAATTGTTCCTAAAATTCTTCCCCAAACATGTACTCAAATTAGGGAAAATATTGTGGAAAATCAACACACGTGATAGCAGAAATAAATTGGTTTAGCAAATTTTCCATTGTGTGCTCCTGAAATGACCAAGAATGATCACTTGGAAACACGGGTTCTTCCTAGTCCTCATTCTCGTATGGAAATTCAAGCCACCATAGATTCTCCATGATAGGTTGGGCTGGTGGATGTATGGTGAGCTTCTAGATAGAGAGTCCATTTGAGATGGTCATTTCTCCCTCTCTACAGCGAATAAATGCATTGGCTATGGATAACCAAGATCTTCCCAAAATAATGGGATGGCCTTTGGTAGGATCCTTTGAGTGGATGACAAGAAGTTCTATTGGGTACTCCCATGAAGATAAAGTAACTATGATATCATCCAAAATTCCTTCAGGTATAACCCTCATCTTATCTGCTAATTCCAAAATGGTTGGGGTAGGTCTAGGAAGCGGTTTTAACTGTAATTCCTCCAAGGTAGTAACAATCATAACATTGATGTTTGCCCCTAGGTCTATGAGAGTGTTCCCAATGGAAACCTTATTAATGGTTATGGTCACTACGTGATTTCCTGGGTTCCCATATTTTTCTAACTTAGGCTGCTCTTATATGTACTAAAAAAGTTCTCCTATCAAATGTACTATTGGAGGATCCTTCTGCTTCCTCCCTAACTTCTTATAAATACACAATTCTTTGACCACCTTACTGTATATTGGAATATCCTTAATGGCTTGTAGCAAGGGAATCTTGACACAAATATTCTTCAATTCATTCAAGATGTCAAATTCCGGTTGGGTGGTAGGTTTCTCAATTACTAATATTTTTGGATAAGGAGGGGCCTTCATAATTTGTGGAGGTTCATTTTGGGGAAGATTGGGTTCTTGGTCCTTAGTAATAATAACATCTTCCCACCTAGTGTCATCTGTGGGTTGTTTGGGGGTTTCCTCTTCTTCTTCTTCTTAGATGACTATTGAAGGTCTTTGCCTGTCTAGAATTTTTCCCGACCTCAGTTCAATATCCTGTAATGGGACAAGAGAAATAAAATATGTCGTGAAGGCTTGAATCTCAACATTGTGAAGATGTTGAGTGGGCTTATTATTGGGATTGGGAACTGGTTGTGCCAGTAATAATGTTGGTGTTGGGGAGTTTTCATTCTAATATTGTTGCGGTTATTGTGGAATAGGAGGTAAAGGTGGTGGAACAAAACCTGGCAGAAGCTGCAGGATGTTTGGTGGAAACTGAGGGTAATGTTGGTTGGGCATAGGGAAAAGTGGAGCTTGAGGGTTCCCTTGGTTATGCCCTCATCTCCATCATTGAATCCAAGGATGGTGGTACTGTGTTGACCATTTTTTCCAACTCGATGAGTTCCACTGTTGTGGTTGTTGATAATAGGGTGGAACTTGAGGTTGTAGATACGAGTATGTAGGTTGATTCCTAGGCTGCCATGGCCTCCTAGGTGCATAAGAGGACTCCCCAGGATCCCCACTTCTATAGATGGCTAATAAACCGGGTAATGATGGACATTTTTCAGTTGAGTGGTCTTCCATGCATAAGCCATAAACTTAAATGTTATCTCATGGGCATTCCCTTAAGGAATGTTTCCTCCTTCATCTTAGGCAAAATATGTTCATTGCTACATTTTCCTCCTCCTGTTTATTTTTAATCTTTAGGGTGTCCAACTAGGAACCTATTGTTCTTAATATATCTATCTTGACATTCTCTAAAAGGTTCCATATCTCTACTCTTGTGATACCACCTAAACTAACTGGTTTTAAGTTTCTACTATAAGGATCCTGAACATTCTTTCCTATTTTAGCTCTACTCCTTGATTAATTCTTACACTTTTCACAGATTTTGAAAATGGTTTATGGGATATGTCACCTGATGCCATCACGTTAAGTATCTCTAGGTATTCCTCTGAAATCCCATTAAGAAAAATATCCCTAACTACATCATCTGGAAGGTCATGGTATTTTGATTTCTGTGAGATATAAGCAAACCATTCCATATAATCCTCGAGATTCTCGTCCTCTAACTGTTGGATTTTAAAAATATTGTTACGAGAATCCTTGGATTTGCAGTAATCTTGGTACTTGTTAAGAAATATATCTTTCATGGCTTCCCAAGACCTAATACTAGACTCTCCCAACCCCATGAACCATCTTAGTGTAGAGTCCTTGAGGGTGGCAGGAAAGAGTTTTAGTTTATGGGCATCTTGTAAGTAGTTGTATCTCCTACACAAGATGTTGAACTCAAATAAGAAGGTATCCGGGTCTTCACTGCTTTTACCGTAAAAGGTGGGCAATGATGAGAGGGTAATGTTTTTCATATTGACATTCTTTGTGGTGTCCAAAATTGGAAACCCGAAGGTGATTTAGGTTTGGTTTCCAGCTTCTTCTCCCTCCTCGTGTCTTACATTGTTGTGATCCTCTTGATTATCCATACTTGTTTGGTTTCCAAAAAGAGAGTACCTAGGTGGTTTTATCCTTGAAGAGAACAAAGTTTCCCAAGGTTTTTGTCTAAGAAAGGTATCCCTCTAATGGGAAGGTCTTCCTACTGCTTGGATGTCTAGGAATCTACTCGAGCCGGTTGATATTATTGGTGCCACAGTTTCAGTCTCAACTTGAGAGACAATTATATTGGCTGAAATAACAAACAAAGTATTCACATGTTCAAGGTCTATGATGTCTACTAAGTTAGCGTCCCCTAATGTTGGTTATAAAACAAAGGTTGTGTTGGTTGGTTCTGTGGAAGGCTCGAGTGGTCTTGCCTCATGTCCCACTATTACTGATGCTTCAATTTCATGTTCTATAGTGCTCCTTGTTTTAGTCTCTTCAGAGATTGCTTTAGCTCTTTGGGTTGATCCAACTCCTCCTTTTTGGTATCAGTCTGCGAAGTTTATGAGTAGGATGTTCCTTCCCCCAAAAATGTCGAAAGGAACCTTGGTCAAAAGATCTGATTTGGTTTTAATGTATCTGCCCTTTAGGTCCCTAGGTCTGTTCATGAAAGAAAAAAAAAAGAAAAAATACCATTGGGTTTGGGGGAACCTGCTATAATAGATGCACAACTTCTTACCTCTCGTCTTAAAGTTCCCCCGCTACCAAACTAATGCTAAGGTTTAGAAATGATCTATCTCTTAATTATTTCCTACCTTGAGACAACTCCCTGACAACGACACCAAAATGAAGGGTGTTCTATATGCACTAAATCCCTCAATTAAATTGTCAACCCGGGGTAAGTAAACTTGGAGTTGTCGCACTATATGTTCCAAGGAATAAAATCTAGAGGAAATATAATCTAACTAAGGAGATGGTATATCTGAGGGTTAATCTACTCAAGCAAAGACTATCAATAAGAAAACCCTATCAAGTAACTTGAACTATTTACCCTAAAAAACTTTTAAGCAATGGATTGATGGATTGTTCCTAAAGAAGCAAATGAAAACCCTACTTTGAACAAGTTAACCTATTTAATCTAAGGAGAAAAAACAAATCATCTATTTAATCTATTCAACTTAATGATCAATAAAAATAGCAATTTAATCTAATCAATCTATTCAAATCAATGAGCAACAACAAGTAAGCAAGTAAACAATCAAACAACTAACCTATTAAAACTTATCAACAAGTAAACTAATCAAAACTACTCAACAAGTAACTAATCAAAGTTATTCAACAAGTGAACTCTATTCTTAATATAAAACTCATAATTACTTCTAATCTGCAAAGGGAAATCTTAACCTTTTTAATTAAAAGCATTATGACAGTATTCAAAGATTAATCAATGATTACTCTTAATCTATAATAACAAGAAACTTCAAATATGATGATTATGTCTTCGGTGTCTTATGACATCACAATGACATCTAACAATTAGTGATAACTCAAGAGGAATAAATTCAATATTAACTTCTATGGAGAAATGAAAAATATGAATTAAGCAATCTAACGAGAGCTTAGCCATCATAGAAGAAATATCAACTATCCTGAAAAATCCATGTGATCTCTCAATTTATGCATTAGTCATCAATAATAAGAAAACACTATTCTACTTAATTCAAATGTACTTTAATGCTAACTTAAGAAAATTCATACGATTAGAAACCCATAACTAAAAGCTTAACTCAAACTCAAACTTCTAATTAAAATTTCAATTTAAATCTAGAACGGAAATTTCATAAAATAAACTAAGCTAATCCTATTATTAAAAATTCAAATTGCAAGTTAAAATGCTTATAAAAAAATTTTCAAATTTTACTTCTACCTCAACATACTACAACAAAATTGATAAGAAAACTAGATAAACAAACTGAGAAGTAAATTAACAAAACTCAGAACTATTAATCCATCGAAACTTTGCCAAAGAAACTGTGTACTTTGTGTTAAATTAATACTCTGTTTTAGCTATTCTATTTTAACCTGCAAAAATTCAATTTAGCATTTAACACACAACAAGTTTAGTAGCTTTCAAGCCATTTACTAACGATTAAAAAGACACAACATATTAACAACTATCCCCTACAAGAAACCTGCAAAAAGAAAATTAAAACAATTAAATGATAAACAACAAACACACATCATGTAAAATGATAAAAACACATATAACAGAAAATGAAGGAAATGATAATTGCACAACTAAAATATACAAGCTATCTATCTAAGTATTCACCCAGACCACTGGTTCCCCCCCAATAGGTCGTGGCTACTCCTCAACAACAAATCGTGAGCTAAATCAACATGGTTCTAGCATTAAATTAAAAACCCAGTCTAGCACAAGTTTGTGGAAATGTCTTGAGTTATACAACAAAATGATTCTAACAATTCTTAACACTTTGTCTGACCACTACTGTGGTATTTATAATAGTTACAATTCAAGAGGTTGACCTCCTCTAAAAATGGCGAATTCCATTAAATACGCTATAACTGCCTTTGGCTTCTAGAAACTGAACGAGCCACTCAACAATCAACATAACTCCTTGATCTAAGATGTCAAGAGCTCGGTAGTTGGAGGCCACGAGGGTGAACAAAATCCATGTCACCGATTCACCCAACATAAGCCACCAATATAACAACCGCCAACTCGCCCATGCTCCTAGTGTTGGATGCAGTACTGGACGCAGTGCCAGATGAAGTACTAGACACAGTGCCGGGTGGAGTACTGGACGAGCTACTGGATAGAAAAACGCCTTGTGAATTTTCCCTGTGACACACATATCACACATTAGCTTCTCATAATCATTAAATTGAAATGAATTAAACTTAAAACCATCACAAAACATCAATTGCACATACCTGGTATAAAGTTATGACGAATTGATATCAAATCCTTTAAAACTTCTTCAAAATAGTTAAATACACATATAATACTGGTACAAAAAGGATTCAATCATCATCATAAAACAACCAAATCACGAGCCCAACAAGTCCATCAGAGCAAATCCACACTGCATTTTATTAAATCAATTGAGGAGTACATTATATAGGGTGATATTTGGTTTAGACGGTTGGAACCATTATTCAGTTTAGAGGAGTACATTAAATCACAACTAATCTCCATTATTTCTAAGTCTCTCCTTTAATGGAGAAATGATTGACATCCACACCTAACATCTCCCTAAAAAGTTCAAATTTTATCTTCCCAAGAGGCTTAGTGAAAATATCAACAACATTTTCACTAGTATTACAATACATTAAACCAATGTCATTAGACTACATCTTTTCTTGAACAAAATGAAACTGAGTATCAACATGCTTTGTCCTTGAATGATAAACTGGATTATTTTCTAACTTGATTGAGCTCTGGTTATCACATTTGATTATCGTAGCTTTCCTTTTTTCTTCTCCAACATCTTGAAGTAGTCTTCTCAACCAAACAACTTCACAAGTTGCTGCACACAATGCTTTATATTCTGCCTTAGTGGATGACAAAGATACAATAGGTTGCTTCTTACTACGCCATGAAACAATCCCGAATCCAATGTCAAAGGCATAACCTGTAGTAGATCTCCAATCATCCGAATTTTCAGTCCAGTCTGAATCTGAGTAACCTGTCAGCTCAACATCAAATGAATCAGTATATTTAACACCATAATCAATTGTGCCTTTGAGATACCTGAGTACCCCTGTCGCTGCATTCCAATGGTTTTCTATAGGTTTTGTCATAAACTGACTTAACACACTAACATAATATGCTATGTCAGGTCTGGTTGTAGTGAGATAGTTCAAGATTCCCACCATCTGTCTATACATTGTACCATTTACCTCCTTCAAACCATCATCACAGTAAAGTTTCATGTTTTGCTGCATTGGAACATAAGAAACTTCACACTGATTCATTTTAAACTTCTTAAGTACTTCTCTAACATATTTACCTTGAGACATAAAGGTTTGACCAACATTTCTCCAAACTTCAAGACCTAGGCAGTAATGTAACTCACCAAGATCTTTCATTTCAAATACCTGTGACATCTACTTCTTAATTCCACTAATCAATTTTTTTGAATTTCCTGTAATAATTAAATCATCAACATATAAGGAAATCAATACAACATGCCCATTTTCATCAAACTTGGTATACAAATTTGCATCACTTTTTCTCCTCATAAAACCTTGTTGAAGAAAGAAGGAATCTATCTTCTCATACCATGACATAGGTGCTTGTTTCAATCCATACAATGATTTCTTTAATTTACACTTTAAATGTTCCTTACCACTTTTCACAAACCCCTCTGGTTGAGTAAGGTAAACCTCCTCCTTTATCCCACCATTCAGAAAAACAAATTTTACATCTAATTGGTGAAGCTTCTAATGGTACTTTGTAGCTAATGTTGATTAAGGTTGGTTGTCATTGATGTCAACCCTTGATGACAGCCCCATAGCACAAAGGTTTGGGTAATGGACCCAATATTGTTTGATGCAAATATTAATCATTATTTTTTTGTCATGGTTGATAAGAATTAAATATGGATGAACTCCAAAGTGGTCCCCTTATGGTAAAAGCCCTCATGGGAAGACACTTTGTGGAGTAAGAGAACCCATGCTTAATTGTGGAATAATGAGATCAAGGAAAGTGAACTTGTCAGGGAAAATATTCTAGATGGATATTGCTTGTCATGTCATTTCCGATGGTATGTGGAACGTCACATCCTTCCTCGTGGTTAGAGAGTTATGGCCATGAGAAGTTGGAGACCCCAGGTTTGGGTAATGGACCCAAGTTTGTTTTATGGGTAATGGTATGAGTTATGATATATTTTTAGATAATACTATTCTATATGGATAGCACATTTCATGCCATTTCTGGTGGTATGTAGAATGTCACATAACTCTTCACGGTTTGAGAGTTATGGCCTTACGAAGTTGGAGGACCATTATATGTCATCTAGAAGCCCCAAAAGGTCAAAGTAATCAAAGTGGTTTAAGAGATTTTAAAAGGTAAATAATAAAGTGAAGTGATGAGTGTATTATAATTCAAAGTGAATACAA
>JZKD02S0501408.1:208983-223384 GCA_000966675.3 Picea glauca | reverse complement strand
TCATCCTTAACAACACGCTTATCTTTGGGAGAACGTCCTGTTTTGGCTCCCAAAAGAGTTTTGATCCCGAAATCGTTGCAAGAGCACCACTCGATGCAATGAATGACTCTTTCTTATATTTAATGACATGTTCATGTAGCTATGGAATGATTTGAACAATCACATAGTAAATCCAAGTAAAAAATAAAAGTTAAAATATTAAAATAAAAACTAAAAATAACATTGCAAAAGCTTAATACATAGCTGCAAATATAATAACCCCATAGGGAAAAAAATCTTTCAATATTGAAAATTCCCTAGCTCAAGAATGAAACGTTATTAAAAAAAAATCAACATTTTTCATTTACACAAACTGATATCTAATCATGAAAGTTCCAGTGCAGATCAACATAACGTCAAAACGTTATTAAAAAAAAATCAACATTTTTCATCTACACAAACTGATATCTAATCATGAAAGCTCCAGTGCATATCAACATAACGTCAAAATTTCATTGTGAAATTTAATCCCTGAAACCCAACACAAAACACATGAATAAAACCTAGTACATTTTTATTTTTAAAAGTGAAGAAAAACATTGCAAAATACAAGATCAAAACCAGCGCCTTGTGTAACCCGCTCATATAGCTCTGGAAAGATTTATGGTTACACATCAAAACCATGTTTCTAAATTTTTTGAACATAAAAATAAAAATAAAATGACTGTTGCTATAAAGTATACATAATTTAACCTTTTTTGAATTTGAACATGTAATTTTTTAAGAGGAAACACATGTTCTTAATAATTAGGCCCACTCAAGTTGTATATCATGTAAATAAGTAATAATATCATGTGAAACAATTTAACTACTTTTTATTATAATAAAACATTAATTAATACATTAATTTTAATTTTAATAATCTTAATTTTATTAATAACTCTAACCCTAATTTTAATGAAAATAACTCTAATCTTATTAATTAATGTATTATTAATTATTTTAAGAGAATTCTTTTCTTTGGAAACTGTGATATTTTATTTCACAAAGAAAACCCTTTTTTCCTTTTTCCAAGTGGATTCTTGTTTCTTGTTGCTATTTGATAGGATTTGTTTACAACAATTTGTTGGGATTTTTCATTATCATTTCTTGAGTTTTAAAATATCAATTTCATGCTCGTTAAAACTGTAATTCATAAACCCTTTTCCAACGGGATCGTGGTTGTTTATTTGTTAATTCATAGCTTTTTTTCATTGCGATTCCGTGGAAAAAATCGATTTTCTGTAAAATATCCTTTACAAGTTCTAGGTCTCTTCAATTAGTGATCTGGTGGCCAAAGTTCAACATTTTTGTATCTTTCCCTCAGAAAATCGTGGTCCCTTTTCGGTGCAATTTCATGACATGTTTTGGCAGTAAAAAATGTTATTTTTAATGCAAATGCATGTTACTTTATCACTGTAAATTCATGATTGTTTTTTGCTAAGGATTTGTGCTTTTTATTTCTTGCAAAAACACAGTTTTTCTTAAGCTAATCTGTTTCCTCTTACCTAGCGAATTTGTGGCCTCTTACCTGGTAATTTGGTGGTTCTCATTCCCAACAAAATCATGATCAATTTCACACAAAATTGTGGTTTCATTCACAGTAAAAATGCGGTTATTTTAACTATAAATTCGTGGTCAAATATATAACTAAAACTGTCGACCAATATGGGTTCATAGGTGTATGTGACATATGGTTAAACATGGCAAAAATGTAAATCTGAAATTGTAAAAATAAAAATTAACAGTAAAATAACTGTTTAATGTGTCAAGTAAATTTGTTAATCATCTAAAAGTGGCAATCAGATGGTCACATAGTAATTTCTTCACATGATTAAGTAAATGTAAGAAATTAAACAGGTTAAAGGAATCATTCAAAAATGATAGAAAGTTATGAACATTAAATTTTATTCATTGATTTGGAAGCACGACAAAAAATATGTTGGCATATTCAATGGTTAGCCATAAGATTGAAATTTATAACTAGGAGTAACCATTTTATAAAAGTGGTTGAAATAAGTCAATCCACCTCATTATTCTAAATGATAAAGAAAAATTATATTAAAAAAAACAAATGCATGGCCATTAAACCCACTCCAGCCCAGCTCATGATAATTTAGATTTTATAAATTATGCTTTGAAGGTAAGACAAAGAATATGTGAGAATTTTCAATTCCTGACCATCAGATTTAGCAATTACAAGGGGGAACTCCTATTGATGTAATTAAAAGATGATTAAATGTTTTCATTTCCAATAGGTGTAAGCCTATAGGCTTAATTAAACTATTCACTTCTCTCTATACTATTCTGGACTAATACCTTAATAGTCGTGGTAATTTTTAAATATGATTAAATAAATGTAAAAAAATAGATATATAAAACGATGTGTTTATAATAGCTATAAAAACTTATTAAGTATGCTCATTTCCAATAGGTGTAAGCTTACTAAATAACTATTAAATGTGTCCATTTTCAATAGATGTAGGACTATAAACATACATAATGATAAGAATGTAAGATTAATGGTGAAAGTATGTAAAAAACTATTAAATGTGCCCATTTACAATAGATGTAGGACTATCTACTTATAATGATACTTACTTATAATGATACTAACCTAATGATAAAGATATGAGGTTAGTGGTGAAAATATGTGAAGGTGAGGAGCCCATGTAAGAAAATTTAAGAAATCCACCGTTATATTAAAATGCATGTGGCTACCTCCTCCGATGTAATTTGAGCAGTATCACCAGAAGACCATGTGTTGAGGAGGCCTGCAAATTAATTAGTGCATAACCACTATCATTTTTCATGAACACAACACAAGGATTTCCAATTTCCCAGTTTGTTTTTACCTCTCCCTCTCATTCACAGCGATATGTAATATAAGTCAGCGCGAGAGTCTGCACCGCTGTCCCGCATATCATTCCTGTCCATATTCCCTGCAAAGAAAATTCCGAATTCCGTGTCATTTTTCATGATTGTATTAATGCTCTTGTTTTTCATTGACTTCACGTACAGATGGGCACGAGTAGAATTATGTGGACTTACTAGGACACTTAGTCAAATACCCAACCAAGCAGTAGAATTATGTGGACTTACTAGGACACTTGAGTCAAATACCCAACCAAGCAACACGCCTAACGGGACTCCAATGACGTAATTGTTAAGAGTTATGAATTAGTGAATTAATTAGTGAAACTGTTTTAAAATTAGTGAATTAATTAGGCAAACTGTTTTTGCAGTTACAATCGTAAAACTGTAAATTGAATAGTATTTAAATAATCAATATGAAATCAATTGTAGCGTTCACTCTCAATCATTTTCTGGTATTCTTTTTTATTTATTGTTTTCATGGTATAAGCTTGGTTGGGTTTTTTGATACGATTGTTGTTTGATTTTTTTAAAGATTTTTCATCTATTTTGCTGCCCAGTTATATGAAACTATTGAAAGAAACAATAGAGGGGGCATTAATAGAGAAAATGTATTATAATAATACATTTTTTCTATTAATACCCCCTCTTGCACCTTTTATAGAGGATCTACTCGCATATAAAAATGTCATAAGTGTCAAATGGGTTTATAAGACTAAACTGAATGAAAAAGGTGAGATTGAGAAACACAAAGCAAGGTTAGTTGCTAGAGGTTTTTCACAACAACCTCGCATTGATTATGGTGAAACTTTCGCACCTGTAGCAAGATTAGATATTGTTCGATTTGTTTTGGCCATGGCAGCACAAAACAAATAGTCTATTTATGAAATGGGTGTTAAATGAAGAAGCGTATGTCCATCAACCACTTGGATTTAAAGTTAAAACACAAAAGCATTGAGTGTACAAAATAAAGAAATCCTTGTACGGTTTGAAGCAAGCTCTGCGAGCTTGGTATAGTAGAATTGGTCATTATTTACTCAAAGATGGTTTCAGTAGGAGAAAAAATGAGCCTACTTTGTATATCAAGGTAAATGAGCAAGGTGATATTCTCATCCTATGTCTTTACGTCGATGACATGATCTACTTACGAAACATGATGTTAGATGCATTTAGATCAGCCATAAAAAATGAGTTTGAAATGACAAATCTTGGATTAATCAAGTATTTCTTAGGCATTGAGGTAGATCAATTTGAACATGGTATATTTATTAGTCAATAAAAATATGTTGCTGAAGTTTTGAAAAAGTTTAACATAGAAAAGTGTAATCCTGCTGACACTCATATTGTTCTTAGCACTAAATTAAGCAAGGAAGATTTGAGATCAGTAATAAGTTCCACATTGTATAAACAACTTGTTGGTAGTCTTATGTATCTTACTACTACAAGACCTGACATAACATATGCAACAAGTTACATTTCCAGGTTTATGGAATCTCCTAAGGATTCTCATTGGAAAGTTGGTAAGAGGATCTTAAGATACATTGCAGGTACAACCACTTATGGTTTGTGGTACACAGTTTCAACACACAGTATGCTTACAGGTTATACCAAAAGTGATTATGGAGGCAATATTGACGACATAAAAAACACTTCGCGCTATGTTTTTTTTTTGGAAAGAATTTGATTTCATGGGCATCTAAGAAGCAGTCCATAGTTTCTATCTCTTATGTAGAAGCGGAATATGCAGTGGCAACAACAACAACATGCCATGCAGTTTGGCTTAAAAGGCTTTTGATGGATTTTGGATATAGGACAAAAGAACCTATTTCGATTTTTTGTGACAATAACTCTGTCATTTCCTTGTCAAAGAAAATTGTGTTTCATCATAAAAGAAAACACATTGATACTTGATTTCACTTCATTCGTGAACTCGTAAAAAATGGTGACACTTTCCTCAAATTTTGTGGTTCTAAAGCTCATCTAGCTGATATCTTTACTAAACCTTTGGGAAGAGATGTTTTTCAATTTCAACGTCAAAGTTCAGGCATTATTAATAATGTAATCCTCAAGATTAAGAGAAAGTGTTAAGAGTTTTAATCCCATGAAACGAATTAGTTAGTGAAACAGTTTCTGCAGTTACAACCATAAAACTGTAAATTGAATAGTATTTAAATAATCAATATGAAATCGATTGTAGCCTTCACTCTCAATGATTTTAGGGTATTCTTCTTTATTTATTGTTTTCAGTAGTAACACCCTATGTTGATCCACGCAACATAAGCTTGCCATCCAGCGCCAATGGCTACACCTGAAATCAATGCAAACAAGATATGCACTTTTAACTTTCACCGTAAGCCAAAAATTTCAGGTTTTCGTTACTGACTAATTTGGCTTCTGTTAAGCTTCTTTGTTGAAAGAAGGAACAATTGTAGAGTCTAATAAGGGCTATATATCCACATAATTTTGAATCTGAATTATTTGCACACCCATATCTCACATTCCATTCTCGTCATGTAGACTATTCCTTGTCATTAACAAATTAAAAAACTGAAAAAACTCGTCAAGTACATCATATACGATAGTTGTGTTGAGCTCTTCATATATCTGAACCAGGCTTGTCATATGGAGTTTAATTTTCAAAAAAGGACAGTATTGTTTTTCAAACACTATTTAACACTAGTGATTATAAAAGTTAAGCCATAGCATTTTAAGAGTTTTTTGGAGCAGAATAAGTATGTTTAGGATCGAAGTCAAGAGAATAACATATTGATTTTCAGAAAAGTACAGTATTGTTTTCAAACACTATTTAACACTAGCACAACCACATAATTGTGGTTGATGAATGCCGAAAGACATATCTCATTTGCGAATAAACTTTAATTCTCTTTTTCCCTATATTATTTACAATCAAACCTTAATTAACATATTACAGTACAAACAAACCCTAATTTTTATAGAAACCCTAATTGGAGTTTTACACTGAAATAGTATGATACAAAACTGAGTTGCCACATAATCCATGCAGATATGAAAATGGTCAGGTGGTCTCGCATTGCATGGAGTTTACCAGGAAGGATGGAGAATTACTAGAGAAGTGGTAGTACAAAAAAGATTAATCTACAAGCTATGAGTGGCAGTCGGGCCATTGATACAAAAAATCGAGTACATTTTGAACGTTCGGTGAATTCTTATTGCTTCATAGCATCATCTCAAGGACCGTCCGTCCTAAACAATGCAGAGCCTTCGACTAGTTTCCCAAGGAAAAATACTGAGGAGTTAGAGGTTGAAATGAACACAATCTCATATCTGCAAGAAGATATTTTGTCTCTGGTATCCATGCGATTTAATTACAAAATTTGATTCACATTCCAATACGTGTAATCTAAACGTAGTTACGGTTCACATCCCAATAGTTATATTTGTAATCTATTTGAGTGGCAATAAAATCTTGCATAGATATTAATCCTCGTTAATCATCTGAACGTGGCAATCATATGGTCTTACAGTAATTTCTTAATATGATTAGGTAAATGTGAAAAAGTAAACATGTTAACGCATGCATTTATAAATGCAAGGAAGTTATGAACACTAAATCTCATTCATTGATTTAGGAGGACGACTAAGAATATGCCAACATCTTCAATTGTTGGCCATAAGATTAAGATTTAAGTTTAAAAGATTATTAAATGTGCCCATTGTCAATAGGTGTACGCCTTTCATCGTAACTAGTGATTATAAAAGTTGAGCCATAGCATTTTAAGAGATTTTTGGGGGAGAATAAGTATGTTTATCATCAAAGTCAAGAGAATAACAGATTGAGACACTATATATTTTCAAACAATTGCTAAGTTTTTTTCATTATGATCCACTGATATGCGAGTACCACTATAGTATGATCCTATATAACTCATCATAGATAGGGTGATGTTGAAGGACCATATCCCTGTATAACACAATTTCACGGTTTGATGTGAAGATTGCAATATAAGGTAAGAGTTGGTTATTAATGTATTGGATTAAAAATGATTGAAAATTGAAAAAGAAAGAAAATTTGTAGGATGACTTACCGGTTATTTCATATAAACATAGTATATAAAAAGTAATAAGTTATTTTAATTAAAAATGAGATTTAATCTATTATTAATTGGATATATATATATATATATATATATATATATATATATATAGTTAATGTATTTTTTTTTATAGCAATTGAATAAGATTGTATTAATAAAAATGTACAAGGTCCCTAAATACATAGGAAGAGGTTAGTAAGAAGGGAAGACCACCATCATAATTCTTTCAAAAACTTACAAAACTAAGACTAGAGAATTTTCAAGCGAAACTCATTACAAACTATGATGTTCATATCGTGAGTAAGTTCAAAAAAAGATATATTTATGCCATTTTACAAAACTAAGAACTTTCTTGCTGGTATTCTTAAACTTGATCTTCTTCCAGAGGGGGTTGTAGTTCCACATTCAAGCCTCCAAGTGTGGAATCTGGTCTGTTACCAACTTCTTCATTTTGACTTTGGACTGAAGGGCTTGGATATCTAGCGTTCAGTTGAGCTTCTATTGTCTCCAATGACCAATGTGAAAGAAACAATAGAGTTGTGAGAGGTGGTGAAATTATCATCCACCAGCTCGATCTACGCATTCTCTCGGGTTTGATGTTGAGCATTCACTTGAACCATGCCTCTAACACTAAAGAAAGCAAATTGGCCGAGGACAATACCTCCAACCCAACTCCAATTGAGAATACCTCTGAAACTAATGCTTTCAAATTGTCGAGGGCATTACCTCCAACATGTTGACTATGAGAGCCACCAAGTCAAAAATAATATGCAGTGGATTAATTCATTTCACAACAAAACATATGAAATATTAAAAACACGAAGATTTACGTGGTTCGCCCAACTTTGGGCTACGTCCACCAAGCACGGTACCAATATATCTTATTGTTCATAAAATGGAGAGTTACAAGAGGCTCAGTCTCCTCATATCTGATAGCCTCTACGGGCATACTTAATTTACAGAAATTTATAAAAGAGGATGACTATTGAATTCACTCCTATCCTTAGTCTAATTTAGTTACAACCAATCATAGAATAGTAGGATCTGAAATCTATTCAAGGAATAAATTCATTGTCATCAATTCCAACAATCTCCACCTTGACAACAATTAACCTAATACCTTGCTCCTTATTTTGTTCATCACCTTTTCTGCAAGGCAAGAGAAGCCAAGCACCATTGTAGCTTCTCTAAAAGTATTGGTTTTGTGAACGTGTCTGCGCGGTTCTCTTTTGTATGAACTTTTTCAAGAGAAACTCCACCTCCATCGATGACATGTCTTACAAAATGGTACTTAATAGGAATATGTTTAGTTTTACTGTGGTAGGCTGGATTCTTGGCCAAGTGAATACCACTTTGACTATCACAAAGTAGTTTTACTTTGTCCTTCATCCTTCCAAACTCACCAAACAAACCTTTTAACCAAACTGCCTCTTTGCAAGCATGTGAAGCAACTATACATTATGCTTTTGTAGTGGATAAGGCAACAATGCTATGTAGCTTTGACATCCAACTAATGTCTCCACCTGCAAGAGTAAATACATATCTTGAAGTTGACCTCATTTTGTCCAGATCACCTGCAAAATAAGAATCAACATATCCACATACTGACTCACGACCATCGTTATAGGTGATATGGTAATCACTTGTGCCCCTCAGATACTGAAGCACCCATTTCATTGTTGCCCAGTGCTCTTTACTTGGATTTTCCATATATCTGTTGACAACCCCAATTGCATGTGAAATGTCTGGTCTTGTACTAACCATCGCATACATTAAACTTCCTACTGCATTAGCATAGGGTATTAGAGACATATGTTCCTTTTCATCTTTTGTACTAGGACATAAACTTGAAGAAAGATGAAAATGGGAAGCTAAAGGTACAAAAACTGGTTTCACACTGTTCATACCAAACTTGAAAATTATTTTCTTGACATACTTCTGTTGTGACAACCAAAGCTTATCATTCCTCTTGTCTCTGAATATCTCCATGCCCAAAATCTGCTTTGTTGCTCCTAGATATTTCATATCATACGTCCTAGCCATTTGAGCCTTTAACATGTTGATCTCAGTTATGATTTTTCTTGCTAAAATCATATCGTCAACATACAATACTAAGATAATGAATATGCCATTATTTAATTTCTTAAAGTAAACACAATGATCATACTCACTCCTTGTATAATTTTGGCTCATCATGAAAGAGTCAAATTTCTTATACCATTGTCTGGGTGACTGCCTCAGACCATACAATGATTTCTTGAGCTTGCAAACAAATTTCTTGTTGCGATTCTGAACAAACCCTTTAGGTTGTTCCATGTAAATATCCTCATCCAAATCTCCATGTAGGAAACAAGTCTTAACATCTAGCAGCTCCAACTCCAAATCAAGTAATGTAACTAATGCTAACATACTTCTAATTGAAACAATTTTAACAACTAGTGAAAAAATCTCATGAAAGTCAATACCTTCTTTATAAGAATATTCTTTTGCAACCAGCCTTGCTTTGTACCTTTCTACCTTATCATCAACACCCTTATTAAGCTTGTAGACCCACTTGCAACCTATAGTTTTCCCGACTCTTGGAAGTTCTACTAGGTCCCATGTAGCATTCCTCTCTAAGGAATTCATTTCATCATTCATTGCTTCTTTCCATTTATCACTGTTAGAACCCTCCACAGCTTCCTGATAGCACAAAGGTTCATCATCATTAGTACTTAAAGAGATCGATGAGACAAAATCATCATATCTTCTTGGAGGAACTCTAACCCATGTAGACCTCCTTATGGAAGGTTGTGGCTCATCCACAATCTTTTGATTGTCATCATCATCCATATTTTCCTCTGCAAGAACCTATTCAAAAACTTGTTCATGTTCACTTTCATCTGTAGTTGAACGAGTTTCAAACTGAATCTGTTGATATTTTGGTACTTCTACTTGTTTCAATTGACCATCTACATCTGATTTGATAAGTGATAATTAATCATATATTACATATGTGTTAATGGTGATCTTGTGCATAGTAGGATCCCACAACTTGTACCCCTTAATACCATCACCATATCCAACAAAGATAAGCTTTATTTATTTATTTTGGATCTAATTTAGAACACTGATGTTTCGGAATTAGAGCATAGGCTTCACAACCAAAAACTCTAAGATTAGAATAATTACAAGGGTGACCTTTCCATACCTCTTTAGGAATATTGCACTCTATTGTTGTTGATGGTGATCGATTTACCAGATAACAAGTTGTAGTTACTGCTTCTACCCACAGTTCATGCTACAAGTTGGCGTTACTTAGCATAATCCTTGCTCTTTCTAGAAGAGTCACATTCATGCATTCAACAACTCCATTATGTTGAGGAGTATAGGCAGTGGTTTTATTCCTATCAATCCCAAACTCCTTGCAATAGTTCTCAAATTCTATTGATTTAAATTCACCACCATTATCAGTTCTTAAACATTTAATGGATCTACCAGTGCTCTTTTCCACTAAAGCTCTAAATTGCTTGAAAACAATAAATACACCAACCTTTCCTTTCAACATATATACCCAAACCTTCCTAGAGAAATCATCTATAAAAGTAAAAAAATATGATGATCCTCCATACAAAATAGTAGGGGATGGTCCCCAAACATCACAATGGATATAGTCAAGGATTCCCTCATTGGTGTGTCTTCCAGTTTTAAATCTCTGCCTATTCAGTTTTCCAAAAATACAGTGCTTACAAAAATCTAACTTTAAAGACTTTATACTAGTATGTAACTTGAGATCAAATAATAACTTCAATCATATTTCACTCATATGGCCCAATCGTTGATGCCGCAGTTGAACAAAATCACTATCATTCTCAGATACAACTGTTACATGATCTGAATCGGTTCTTCCTTCTAACAGAAACATGTTTCCAACCTTCTTCGCTTTCAGAACCAGTAGGATTCCTTTTTAGACCTTCATAACTCCACCTTGAACAATACTTTTATATCCTCCATTATGATCTGTTGAGTAAGGAGATTTGATGGGACCCAACAACCATTTTCCAGCAATTGACCCAAATTCTCAACATGGGCACAACTCTAAGCAGGGGTGCATCACTAATGGGGATAGCCCAACGATGGAGATCTAGTGCCAGGATGAGTTGAACGTAGCTAAGAGGAGAAGGCTATCTCTGTGTGAGTCTCGGGGATTAAAAAGGAGAAACACAGTGCAGCCATGGAGGAGGGTGCACTTGCTTCATCCCGACAATGAGAAAACCAGCAAGGACACAAAAACCTAGGTGCTGCGTCCTCTTGTTTTGCTTCAGAAAAATTGCAGAAAACAGAGTTCCCCCTGAGAGATTAGTTAGCTAATGGATTGAGATAGCTCTCAGGTGTGAAAGCATGTAAAATGGAGTAGCCATGTGCAACCATGAAGAGAGGTGCATTAGCTAACTCTGAAAAACACCCCCAAAACAAAAATGCAACAAAATGTAAAAAGTAAACTCATACCACAAAAGACAAGTGAGAAAATCACTTCAGGAAAAGAGAAGAATAATTTATTTTAGTCTCAGTTCTTCTTATATACCCAGTGATTCAGGGGATCAAATTTTGCTCAAAAATTCAAAGTGCTCAGAATCACTTCAAATCGAACAAGAGTGTAGGCCTCATCATTACAAACCCAACACAACTCATTTGGGTTCAAACGGATGTCGGGAGTGAGAGATATCGCGTTTTGTTCCAAATTACAAACAAGCAAAAAAAGAAGAAGAAGGGATGTTGACAGTACAGTCCGTACGGACGTTGACATGGCAGGCTGTATGACACATGGCAGGCAGCTATTTGAACAGTTGGCAGGTGACATGGCTTGTTTGTAGCGAATGGAATGGCGACATGTGGCCCAATCAATGGCGGCCACGTGTCCCCTATATATTGGTTTAAAATTTATTTGGAGTCCACTGGATTCAACCCCGTGACCTCCACCCGCGTGCAAAGCTTTGGCAAAGACCACTAACCAACACGCCACCATAGTGTTTCTTAACACTATATGGTGCGAATTCTATTTGAATTCAAATGTTGTAAGTTTGGGCGGGGGGTCGGGTAGGGCCTAGCCCCAGCCCGTGGTTATGTTATATTGTAATATGGCCACGGTGTAAACCTTTGCGTGCACATTCAAACTAAACCCCGGTCATATGTGTTGTAATATGACCACGGGCACGAGCATGTGATTTAATATGGCCCGATCACATGTGTTGTGCATAGAACCATTGGCGCGCCAACCGTTGTCCTGTGGTTTGGACTCGACCCTTTTTTATATGTGCGCAAGGTCATATGGCGGCTATGTGCCCGTGGGCCTTGGACGGTTAAGGGCAAGGGTGTAACCATTCGACAATTTGTACCAGTCGTGCGGTTGTGCCTGGTGCTAATTTTTACTGCTTAAATATGCGTGTGGGCTAGGTTGAGCCAACAAGGGTGCGTTTTGTAGATGCAGAGACAACATGTTTGAAGGGGGGCTTCCAGGAAGCCTATCTTCTTCAATTTTTGGCCAAACGAGGTGCCAAAAAATCCCAGCTAGGGGTTTTTGGACATTCTGAAGCCATTGGAGCAGTGTATTTGGCATTTTGATCATTGTAAATCACACTTTTGAGCACTTTGAGAAAATAATACAAATGATCCATTGGAAGCTGGACCAGGAGATGTAGCCCAAGAGAGGGGTGAACTCCTTTATCATTTGTTTTGTCATGTGTTTTCTATTCGCTATTATTGTTGTTGTTTATATACATCTTGAATGAATAAATCCTATTAAAGTTGTGTTGCAAAGTTGATCCATTTTCATTTTAACACATAAAATTTAACTTGCAAATATTGTCAAGAATACAAGTCTTCTTCATTTTTAGATCAAGTTGGTATCAGAGCATAGGTTTTTGAAGACTTGATTATTTGCAAGTGTTTTGTTTTCTGATGCTCACAAGGTTGAAACTCACAAGAGGAGAAGGTAAACTTGTAGAGCCAAGTTCTCATCCTTCAAGGAGGAAGTATATATCATCACCGCAAGTTTCAAGGAGACATTCACCAAGTATGGCTCATGAAGAGAGTCATGAACATGTTCCTGCAGAAGATGACGATCTCAAAAAGGCTGTCATGGAAATGAGATAGATGATGAAGATCTTACTGGAAAGGAATACAAGGTCACAAGGTGAAGGCTCCAACCCTTCAAAACACAAGGGAGACAGTGGTGATAAAACTCCAAATGGAAATGGAGGGAATGTTGCTTCTCCACCACCCTTACCTCCATCTTCTTCTTCTTCTTCTTCTTCTTCTTCTTCTACCAATTCAAGACCTCTTCCGAATTCTCCAAAAGGACATGGTAAAACTCCTTCACAAATTCCTTCGTTAAAGCTTGATATTAAATTTGAATTGCCAATGTACAATGGAGAAGTAAATGCTGAGAAATTAGATAATTGGATTCGTCAGATTGAGGTGTATTGTAAGATACAAAAAATTCAAGATGATGAAACTAAGATTCAACTTGCTTCTTTAAGATTGGATAGTGCAACACTCATTTGGTGGGAATCCAAGACTCATGAGGACATGAAGAAACATGGTAAAATTTTAACCTCTTGGAATGATTTTATTGTTGCAATTAAAAGACAATTTTACCCATTGACATATATGCAAAAGGCTATGGATTGGCAAAATTTTAGACAAGCTAAAGGACAGAATGTGCAAAGCTTTACTCAAGAATTTAGGAGAAGAGCTTTGGTTTTGGGAGTAGATTTGTCTTCTCAAGAAGCGTTACTCAAATACATTGGATCTTTACATAGTTATTTGAGACATACTATACTCATGTTTAATCCTTCAAATCTAGACGAAGTTTGTGTTCAGGCCACTCATTTGGAAGCAAGACAAAGGAACAAAACTCATGAGGGTAACAAGAAGCCTTTCAACCATGGAGACAAAGGAAAGAGGAAGTTCAAGGGCAATGGAAAAAATAATGTTGTTATTAAGAAAGAGGGAGAAAAATTCACATGCAAACATTGTTCAAAAGATGGCCATGATGAAGACCATTGTTGGAAACTTCATCCTGAAAGAAGACCCAAAAAGTTTGGCAACAAAGGGAAGTCAAAGATTGCTGCAACCATACAACATGATTTAGGTTCTGATTCAAGTGATGAAACAAAGATCACAACCATGGGTTATCAAGGTAATGGTTCTATTGCAAGTACTAGTTCTTCAAGTAACGATAATCTCAATGTAACTTGACAAGAAAAAAAGAGAATTGAAATTTTTCACATAAGGGTTGTTTCAAAGTATACTAAAATAGATACTCTATTTGATACTCGATCTCAAGCAAACCTTATATCTGAAGACACTGTTAAGAAATTAAAATTGGAAACAATTCCACATCCTAATCCATACCCTCTTGGTTGGATATGTGATAATGCTAAATTATAGGT
>JZKD02S0501408.1:192003-206842 GCA_000966675.3 Picea glauca | reverse complement strand
AGATGAAGTTTGGCTTTACATTAGTAAGGAGAGGCTTAAAGGAGAAGGTAAAAAACTAAAACCAATTCGATATGGTCCTTTCAAGATTATTGACAAGATTGGTAACAATGCCTTCTGTTTAGATTTGCCTCCTTATATGCAAATGTATGCAGTTGTTAATGTTTAGAATTTGAAATTGTATGAGCCTCCTTTGATTGGTGATCAAGGAGAGCATGTTCAGATTCCTTCTATAGATGATTTCCCCCCAGAATATCTTACAGAACTACATGAAGACACAATCCTTGACAGGAGAATGCGAACTTCAAAATGATGAAATGTGGAGTATCTTCGAGTTGGTCTTAAAGGTACAAATCCTAGCAAAGCCAAGTGGATTGAGGTTGGAAAGGTGAGGGAGCTATACCCTCATCTTCAGATAGACTGAAAATATTCTTTTGGAGGTCCAAAAGCTTTCCAATGGGGAGGTGTGATCCAGGGGATCAAATTTTGCTCAAAAATTCAAAGTGCTCGGAATTGCTTCAAATAAAACAAGAGTGTAGGACTCATCGTTACGAACCCAATGCAACTCATTTGGGTTCAAATGGACGTTAGGAGCAAGAGATATTGCGTTCTGTTCCAAATGACAAACATGCAAAAAAAAAAAAGGATGTTGACTGTATAGTTCGTACGGATGCTGACGTGGCAGGCCGTATGACACGTGGTAGGAAGCTATTTGAATAGTTGGTAGGTGATGTTGTAACAAATTTCAAAAATTGCTCTACTCAGTATTTTCATCCCAAATGTGTTTGAGGATCACATCTTATTTCCAATTATCTATAACTTGCATCAGATTTGTTGAAGGACTTGTAGAGCCTTTTGGGAAGAAAGTGTGTGTTTTGAGGTCTCTCATTGTTATTTCTCGGAGAGCCACATTACACGAGATTGTACGAGATTATGGACAGGAAACCATTGATCTGCAGAAGCTTACAACACCTTCAATGCAAGGCTTGGAGATTTTGGGCTTGCTCGGTCTATAGAGCACAATAAGAGCCCTGATGCAACTTTAACAACAGGGACAATGGGGTACTTTGTTCCTGAGTATTTGTTCTCAGCAAAAGCCTCAGACAAAACTGATGTCTTCAGCTTTGGGGCAGTTGTTTTGGAAGCTGCTTGTGGAAGGAGATCTATTGAGGCAGATACGCAACTTGGAGAGAGTAATTTGGTAGATTGGGTTTGGGGTTTGCATAGAGATGGGAAGCTTCTTGAGGCCTCATACATAAGATTGAAAGGAAATTTCGATGAGAACGGAATGAGAAGAATGCTACTGGTTGGACTGCTCTGTTCACATCCTGATCCTGGGACTAGACCCACAATGATGCATGTATTGCAGATTATGAGTGGAGAAGCCTCGGTTCCTCATGTCCCTCGGCACAAGCCTAGCATGTCATTTCATTCTAACCTTCTTCCGAGTCTTCAGGAAGTTGTCTCTGATTGTGATCAGAGCCAGATTTCCAGTTCATCCACGGGCTTCAAGGACTAATATTGTATGTGATTGATAATCTTCCAGAGTTCAGTCAGTTCATTTTTCATTCCCCTAATTTGTCATCTCTTCTTTCTTTCTCTGCTATACCTCCATGCAACAGCGAACCTCCACTCACTGATACAACTTGGAAATATGAAGAACCAGTTGCAAGAAGGTTATAATCCAGATGAGACCCATGAAAGAAGATGAGAATGAGGTGACTCAGATTGTCCAAGTGCTCTCTCAACACTGATCATGGTAACTTCTTCGCTTTCATTGTCCTCAGAATTCTAGTTACAGAGAACGGGCGGAGGCACTTATTAGCGAGATTAAAGCGATGTTGAATACAACCATTGCTGGAGATGGAGAATTAATGATTAATCCATCTGTGTATGACACAACATGGGTAGCGCTGGTGTCTACCATTGATGACTCTACTCGCCCGAAATTTTCCCAAATAGTTGATTCGATTTTGAAAAACCAGTTAAAAGATGGCTCATGGGGAACTCAGTCTCATTTTCTGTTGTCCAATCGCCTTCTTGCCACTCTTTCTTGTGTGCTTGCGCTCCTTAAGTGGAAAATCGGGGATGAACAAGTAAAATAGGGCATTGAATTCATAAGAAGAAATCTAGAATTAGTAACGAATGAAAGCCTTCTTCGTCTCCTCCTCAGCTCTATCTATTGCATAGCTACAGACACTATGCCACAGGTTTTACTTACAATATTTTGTACAGTTCTTCATTTTATCGGGTTGTGGGAAAGGAGGGAAAGGGAAGGAATTAGTTGTCTCCTCTAGTCGGCTAAAAAATCCCAGTTGGAAGCCTGGGGATAACACATATCTGGTTTCTCCAAATAGGACATTCTTTGTTGGCTTCTATAATGTTTCCCCAAATAGTTATGCTTTTGCTATATGGTATTCCAGAGATCGTCAGAGAACCGTGGCATGGATGGCTAATAGAGACCATCTCGTAGGCTACCATTCTTCCTTAACCCTAGAGAATGGAAATCTCACTATATATGCCCAAGGGAGAATAGTCAGTGTAGTATGGAGTGCTACGATCAACGTTTCTGAAGGAGCCAGTGTTGATATGGGTCTGGTTTTGTTGGACTCAGGGAATTTGGGGTTTAATACAAGCAATAATGACCATGTTTGGCAGAGCTTTGACTCTCCTACTTTTACTCTTCTTCCAACGCAGACTTTCTCCAAGAAAAGCAGATTGGTGTCGACGAGAAATGACAACACCTACACCTCAGGTGTCTATAGCTTCTCCGCCTCTCAGTGCAACACTCAAATACCCTCCTTGTATTAAAACAGGACGGAATTAGGATCAAATTCACCTAATTTGTATTGGATTCTGACATTTAATGATGCAACAGATAGTTTGGACGTTGATCGGTATGTAAGTTTAAGCAAAATGGGAGTCTTATAAGTTCAAACAACCAAAATATTTTGATGGCATCAGACAGTCAGGATCCAGCCCATCCCTTGAGGAGATTAACTTTAGACCACAATGGAAATCTCCGAATTTACAATTGGAAGGGGGATTCATCTTCTTCTTGGGAGGTAGTGTGGGAAGTAGTAGAAGAGCATTGTCAAATTCACGGCACTTGGGGAGACAACGCTATCAACAAGACCTCCAAATTGAACGACAATACGCTATGCCAATGTCCACCCAGCTTCCATCCAGATATTACTGATTCTCACAACTGCCAGAGAAATATTCAATTTCCCCAGCCTTTATGCAGTTCTAATTACCAGAGCGTCAATTATCAATTTATCCCGTTGGATTACGTCAATTTTTAGTGGAGAAGGGAATCAGGCGAACATTGCGAGACTGGAACAAGATTCGCAAGTGCGCACGTACTTGAAGCTGTATAAAGAGAAAAATGTCTCAAATGAAAAATCCATACATGGGTATGCTCTTCGTGGCGGAAAATGTTGGCGAGGCTGCTTTGAGTCTGTCGTTTCCACCAAAAAATTTCGATCATACAATGTGTGATCTTAGCATTATTTGTTCCATATTTGGCATCGAGCTCTTCTGCGGAGTTTTGGCTTTCTGGGCATTTCTGAGGCAGCTGAAGCCTATGATATCGCTGCCATCAAATTCAGAGGCCTCAATGCTGTGACAAACTTTGACATGAGTAGATACAATGTGAATAACATACTTGAAAGCAACACAGTTAGTTCACAGATAGCAGACACCTTAACCAGTTACGACACCGCTACTTATCCAAATGGGCACGCAGGATGGTCGATAATTGCATTTCACACAGCAGCACAGGACGATTCAACAACAGGTTTCATGGTTGCCTGTAAAAGGTCTTTGTTCCTATTTACGAACTGCCTGTGTGCGGCATCGCGGTTCCTCCTCGCCTTCAAGAGATAACAACTCAGAAATGCCAAAAGAGAAAAGACCACCGCTGCTCCCGCGACGTAATGATTAAAACCAGACGGTTGTTATCCTTCGATTTGGGCCGTAAAATGGGTAATCTCAAAGCACAGGAAGCGGTTTTAGTGCACTTTGGCCCTAATTCATTCACATTGGCAGCATAACGAACCGCAAAGTCGAAGCATGGGTGACGGGTAGTCTCGGTCATATTTTTATCTGCTGGTGACTTGCCTAGCGCCACTAATGCATAAACTACAAACTGATAAGTCAGAGAGATTCTCCTGGCAGGACGAATCAATTGTTGTTAGGCCCAACCGTTTCATCTGCATGCCATCGCACAGACGAAGGCTGGATACAAACTTTGATGTGTCGTTCAGGCAGCGGGGGACCAAGGCCGGGGAAAGAACAGTCGTGGGCAGTGAAGAGACCTGTTGTTGGAATTCATTGACGTAGGCAATGGCGGAGACCAGGGGTACGTGAACGAGTTTTTGTCAGCGTACACCAATGTTAATAACGGTTCAACACCTGGCCGTCGCTCAGTTCCAGAAGGCAAACCGTTTCATATTCCTTTTTATGTAACGTGTTGTGAGTTCGATAGGGGATATAATCGTTGGAGGAAACAGAGAACAGGAGGAGCACGGGGGCGAGCTGGGGAATAAACCTCTCGTGAAGAGGGGTTCCTTTGCCGAGTTATTTTGTAAACCAGAATGAAATAATACAGATGATGTATTTCCTTGAGACTGTGAGATTCATCACGGTTGATTCTTTTAGCATGTTCTTCCTTATTTCAGCTGTGTTAAATTTGTTTGGAATTCATTTGATATGCTCCTTACCCACAGTTGAATTGTTTTCATTATCATATTGCTTATTTCTTCCTTATTCCGTCACGACTGTGTACAAGTTTGTTTTCCTGTATCTTCGTTTCATTTCATATTCCTAATTGATGTGCTTCATTATAATTTAGTATGACGACTACTATAGCGAATGAATTTTGGTTTTCTGTAATTGTTTACTGTTTTTCCTCTGTACTAGCTATCAGCGGGTGTAAGACCTGTCTACACTTCCAGAATTCTACATATATTCTTTGCTACATTGGCCTTTCCTTTCCTTTTTCTACTACCGCATCATGATTATCAAATCGTTGAAAGATAGACTTACTTTGCCTCACTTTTTGCAAGTTATATGATCACTGCTATTATCTTCTTTCTTTGGTTTTCACTTGACTCCATGCCCAATGGTCCATTTCCCTGGTTTAACCCCCAAACTTTAAAAATCCAAGACCATCATTTATCCATAAATCTGCCACCATTTCACGCTTGCTGAAGATCATATTGTGACATTATTCGAGAGATCCCTCTCGGGTTGGGAGGGGGCAGCTTCCAATCCAACGTGGTTTGAGGTTGCCTCGGGATTGATTTGCTGCAACCCAAATTCAGTTCCGAGTGTCAACATTTTGGTGCCGTTGCCGAGGATTCGAAGTTGATATCTATCCCTGGGAGAATGACATTTTCCTAGTCCTAAGGCCTGGTTGAGCAGCCGGTCATACGAAAATATTGGTTGCACATGCTCTGGCGACTCCATTAAAAGTTTCTGATGGTGATTTCACTGGCAGGAGAACTCAGAATTACAGCTTTCACGTTAGGTCGCCCAATGGATGAAGGCACCTGGTCTACTGTTCTTGGCACTTTACGAGAAAGTACCATCCCTAGATGGAGCCTATGTTGTAACAGATTTCCAAAATTGCTCTACTCAGTATTTTCATCCCAAATGTGTTTGAGGATCACATCTTATTTCCAATTATCTATAACTTGCATCAGATTTGCTGAAGGACTTGTAGAGCCTTTTGGGAATAAAGTGTGTGTTCTGAGGTCTCTCGCTGCTATTTCTTGGAGAGCCACATTACACGAGATTGTACGAGATTATGGACAGACAACCATTGATCTGCAGAAGCTTACAACACCTTCAATGCAAGGCTTGGAGATTTTGGGCTTGCTTGGTCTATAGAGCACAATAAGAGCCCTGATGCAACTTTAACAACAGGGACAATGGGGTACTTTGTTCCTGAGTATTTGTTCTCAGGAAAAGCCTCAGACAAAACCGATGTCTTCAGCTTTGGGGCAGTGGTTTTGGAAGCTGCTTATGGAAGGAGAGCTATTGAGGCAGATACGCAACTTGGAGAGAGTAATTTGGTAGATTGGGTTTGGGGTTTGCATAGAGATGGGAAGCTTCTTGAGGCCTTAGACATAAGATTGAAAGGAAATTTCGATGAGAACGAAATGAGAAGAATGCTGCTGGTTGGACTGCTTTGTTCACATCCTGATCCTGGGACTAGACCCACAATGATGCAGGTATTGCAAATTATGAGTGGAGAAGCCTCGGTTCCTCATGTCCCTCGGCACAAGCCTAGCATGTCATTTCATTCTAACCTTCTTCCGAGTCTTCAGGACGTTGTCTCTGATTGTGATCAGAGCCAGATTTCCAGTTCATCCACGGGCTTCAAGGACTAATCTTGTATGTGATTGATAATCTTCCAGAGTTCAGTCAGTTCATTTTTCATTCCCCTAATTTGTCATGTCTTCTTGCTTTCTCTGATATACCTCCATGCAACAGCGAACCTCCACTCTCTGATACAACTTGGAAATATGAAGAACCGATTGCAAGAAGGTTATAATCCGGATGAGACCCATGAAAGAAGATGAGAATGAGGCGACTCAGATTGTCCAAGTGCTCTCTCAACACTGATCATGGTAACTTCATCGCTTTCATTGTCCTCAGAATTCTAGTTACAGAGAATGGGCGAAGGCACTTATTAGCGAGATTAAAGCGATGCTGAATACAGCCATTGCCAGAGATGGAGAATTAATGATTACTCCATCTGCTTATGACACAACATGGGTAGCGCGGGTGTCTGCCATTGATGACTCTGCTCGCCCGTAATTTTCCCAAACAGTTGATTGGATTTTGAAAAACCAGTTAAAAGATGGCTCATGGGAAACTCAGTCCCATTTTCTGTTGTCCGATCGCCTTCTTGCCACTCTTTCTTGTGTGCTTGCGCTCCTTAAGTGGAAAGTCGGGGATGCACAAGTAAAACATGGCATTGAATTCATAAGAAGCAATCTGGAATTAGTAACGGATGAAAGCCTTCTTCGTCTCCTCCTCAGCCCTATCTATTGCATAGCTACAGACACTATGCCGCAGGTTTTATTTACAATATTTTGTACAGTTATTCATTTTATCGGGTTGTGGGAAAGGAGGGCAAGGGAAGGAATTAGTTGTCTCCTCTAGTCGGCTGAAAAATCCCGGTTGGAAGCCTGGGGTTAACACATATCTGGTTTCTCCAAATGGGACATTCTGTGTCGGCTTCTATAATGTTTCCCCAAATAGTTATGCTTTTGCTGTATGATATGCCAGAGATCGTCAGAGAACCGTGGCATGGATGGCTAATAGAGACCATCTCGTAGGCTACCATTCTTCCTTGACCCCAGAGAATGGAAATCTCACTATATATGCCCAAGGGAGAATAGTCAGTGTAGTATGGAGTGCGACGATCAACGTTTCCAAAGGAGCCAGTGTTGATATGGGTCTAGTTTTGTTGGACTCAAGGAATTTGGTGTTCAATACAAGAAATAATGACCATGTTTGGCAGAGCTTCGACTCTCCTACTTTTACTCTTCTTCCAACGTAGACTTTCTCCAAGAAACGCAGACTGGTGTCGACGAGAAATGACAACACCTACACCTCAGGTGTCTATAGCTTCTCCGCCTCTCAGTCCAACACTCAAATACCCTCCTTGTATTAAAATAGGATGGAATTAGGATCAAATTCACCTGATTTGTATTGGAGTCTGACAGCTAATGATGCAGCAGATAGTCTGGACGTTGATGGGTATGTAAGTTTAAGCGAAATGGTAGTCTTATAAGTTCAAACATCCAAAATATTTTGATGGCATCAAACAGTCGGGATCTAGCCCGTCCCTTGAGAAGATTAACTTTAGACCACGATGGAAATCTCCGAATTTATAGTTGGAAGGGGGATTCATCTTCTGCTTGGGAGGTAGTGTGGAAAGTAGTACAAGAGCGTTGTCAAATTCACGGCACTTGGGGAGACAACGCTATCTACAAGACCTCCAAATTGAACGATAGTACGCTATGCCAATGTCCACCCAGCTTCCATCTAGATATTACTGATTCTCGCAGCTGCCAGAGAAATATTCAATTTCCCCAGCCTTTATGCAGATCTAATTACCAGAGCGTCGATTATAAGTTTATCCCGTTGGATTACATCAATTTTTAGTGGAGAAGGGAATCAGACGAACATTGCGAGACTGGAACAAGATTCGCAAATGCGCACGTACTTGAAGCTGTATAAAGAGAAAAATGTCTCAAATGAAAAATCCATACATGGGTATGCTCTCCGTGGCGGAAAATGTTGGTGAGGCTGCTTTGAGTCTGCCGTTTCTGCCAAACAATTCCGATCATACAACGCGTGATCTTAGCATCATTTGCTCCATATTTAGCATCGAGCTCTTCTGTGAAGTTCTGGCTTTCTGGGCATTTCTGAGGCAGCTGAAGCCTATGATATCGCTGCCATCAAATTCAGAGGTCTCAATGTTGTGACAAACTTTGACATGAGTAGATACGATGTGAATAGCATACTTGAAAGCATCACAGTCAGTTCACAGATAGCAGACACCTTAACCAGTTACAACACCGCTGCTTATCCAAATGGGCACGCAGGATGGCCGATAATTGCATTTCACAGAGCAACATAGAACGATTCAACAACAGGTTTCATGGTTGCCCGTAAAAGGTCTCTGTTCCTATTTACGAACTGCCTGTGTGCGGCGTCGCGGTTCCTCCTTGCCTTCAAGAGATAACAACTAAGAAATGCCAAAAGAGAAAAGACCACTGCTGCTCCCCCGACGTAGTGATTAAAACCAGACGGTTGTTATCCTTCGATTTGGGCCGTAAAATGGGTAATCTCAAAGCACAGGAAGCAGTTTTAGTGCACTTTGGCCCTAATTCATTCACATTGGCAGCATAGCGAACCGCAAAGTCGAAGCACGGATGACGGGTAGTCTTGGTCATATTTTTATCTGCTAGTGACCTGCCTAGCGCCATTAACGCATAAACTACAAACTGATAAGTCATAGAGATTCCCCTGGCAGGACGAATCAATTGTTGTTAAGCCCAACCGTTTCATTTGCATGCCATCGCACAGACGAAGGTTGGATACAAACTTTGATGTGTCGTTCAGGCAGCAGGGGACCAAGGCCGGGGAAAGAACAATCATGGGCAGTGAAGAGACCTATTGCTGGAATTCATTGACAGAGGCAATGGTGGAGACCAGGGGTACTTGAATGAGTTTTTGCAAGTGCACACCAATGTTAATAACGGTACAACACTTGGTCGTCGCTCAGTTCCAGAAGGCAAACCGTTTCATATTCCTTTTTATGTAACGTGTTGTGAGTGCGATAGGGGATATAATCGTTGGAGGAAGCAGAGAACAGGAGGAGTGCGGGGGCGAGCTGGGGAATAAACCTCTCGTGAAGAGGGGTTCCTTTGCTGAGTTATTTTGTAAACCAGAATGAAATAATACAGATGATGTATTTACTTGAGACTATGAGATTCATCACAGTTGATTCTTTTAGCATGTTCTTCCTTATTTCAGTTGTGTTAAATCTGTTTGGAATTCATTTTATATGCTCCTTACCCACAGTTGAATTGTTGTCATTATCATATTGTTTATTTCTTCCTTATTCCGTCACGACTGTGTACAAGTTTGTTTTCCTGTATCTTCGTTTCATTTCATATTCCTAACTGATGTGCTTCGTTATAATTTAGTACGACCACTACTATAGTGAATGAATTTTGGTTTTCTGTAATTGTTTACTATTTTTCCTCTGTACCAGCTATCAGCGGGTGTAAGACCAGTCTACACTTCCAGAATTCTACATATATTTTTTGTTACATTGGTCTTTCCTTTCCTTTTTCTGCTATTGCATCATGATTATCAAATCGTTGAAAGATAGACTTTGCCTCACTTTCCGCAAGTTATATGATCACTGCTATTATTTTCTTTCTTTGGTTTTCACTTGACTCCATGCCCAATGGACCATTTCCCTGGTTTAACCCCCAAACTTTAAAAATCCAAGACCATCATTTACCCATAAATCTGCCCACCATTTCATGCTTGCTGAAGATCATATTGTGACATTATTCGAGAGATCCCTCTCGGGTTGGGAGGGGGCAACTTCCAATCCAAAGTGGTTCGAGGTTGCCTCGGAATTGATTTGCTGCAACCCAAATTCAGTTCCAGTGTCAACATGTGACATGGCTTGTTTGTAGCGAATGGAATGGTGACATGTAGCCCAATCAATGGTCGCCACGTGTCCCCTATATATTGGTTTAAAATTTATTTGGAGTTCACCAGATTCGACACCGTGACCTCCACCCGCGTGCAAAGCTTTGGCAAAGACTACCAACCAACGCGCCACCATAGTGTTTCTTAACACTATATGGTGCGGATTCTATTTGAATTCCAATGTTGTAAGTTTGGGCAGGGGGTCGGGCTAGGGCCTAGCCCCATCCCGTGGTTATGTTATATTGTAATATGGCCATGGTTTAAACCTTTGCGTGCACATTCAAACTAAACCTCAGTTGTATGTGTTGTAATATGACCACGGGTGCGCGCATGTGTTTTAATATAGCCCGGTCACATCTGTTGTGCATAGAACCACCGACGCGCCGACCGTTGTCCTGTGGTTTGGACTCGACCCTTTTTTATATGTGCGCGAGGTCATATGGCGGCTATGTGCCCGTGGGCCTTGGACGGTTAAGGGCCAACGCGTAATCGTTCGACAGTTTGTACTGGTCGTGCGGTTGCGCCCAGTGCTAAGTTTTACCGCTTAAATATGCATGTGGGCTAGGTTGAGCCAACAAAGGTGCATTTTGTAGATGCATAGACAACAAGTTTGAAGGGGGACTTCTAGGAAGCCTATCTTCTTCAATTTTTGGCCAAATGAGGTGCCGAAAAACCCCAACTAGGGGTTTTTGGACATTCTAAAGCCATTGGAGCAATCTATTTGGCATTTTGAGCATTGTAAAGCACATTTTTGAGCACTTTGAGCAAATAATACAAATGATCCATTGGAAGCTGGACCAGGAGATGTAGCCCAAGAGAGGGGTGAACTCCTTTATCATTTGCTGTGTCATGTGTTTTTTGTTCACTGTTATTGTTGCTTTTTATATGCATCTTGAATGAATAAATCCTATTAAAGTTGTGTTTCAAAGTTGATTCATTTGCATTTTAACACATAAAATTTAACTTGCAAATATTGTCAAGAATACAAGTCTTCTTCATTTTTAGATCACCCAGGGAACCCTTTATTTACATATGCATTTTTAATTAGCATCAAAATTTGAAGTGGGTCATGCCTAGTTGGCCAAAGTGTGTGCCCCAGGTGGGCATTTGCCTAGGTGGACTCCTTGGCCAAATTCCTCCTTGTTTAAATCTGTAAGTGTCGTTGCTTCCATGAGAAGCTGAGGGAACTTGTTATGAAATACTTCAGCTGTGATCCACTTCTCTTGAGATGGAGTTTGGCCTTGGCTGGCCACCAGGTATGAAGTGTATGCTTGGTGCCTTGTAGAGCGGGTTCAGGTGTCCAGTAGAGTGTCTTTGGCCAAATGGAGTTGGAAATTCAGAATGTTGTCCACTGGATGAGTAATGGTGACTGGTTCCTCCAAGAGGGGAGGATCAAATAATTTCAAGTGATTTACATTAATAACATTGTGGATTCCCAGTTGTAGTGGGAGGTCCAACCTATAAGCATTTTCTCCAATCTTGTCGAGGATGGTGTGCAAGCCATATCTTATGGGAAAAAGCTTGTGATGGTGGCCCTTGAAACGCTTCTTATCCAAGTGTAACCAGACTTGATATCCCGATTGAAAGGACATGAAGATATTGTGTTTGTCATGGCACTGATTGGCATTCTCTTGAGTGGCTTTAAGTTCTTTTGTTACTGCAATGTGGCATTGTGCAATTTTCTGGAGAAACTGTTGTGCTGAGAGTTGTTCCTACTGTTGATGGAAGGTGCCTTGAGGATCCCAGGTGAGTGGGAGTTCGGTTGGGGATGCTGGTTGGAACCCCAAATAGACTTCAAAAGGTGAAAATCCTATAGAAGAATGTGTTGCCTTGTTGTATCTATGTTGTAGAATGTGCAAGTAATTGTCCCATTGTTTGTTGCGCCCAAAGTGAGTTCAGAGAGAATGAATCAAGACCTTGTTGAAAACCTCTATTTTTCCATCCGTTTGAGGATGGAATGCAGTAGAAAACTTGAGGTGGCATCTCAATATCCCCCATATGGTCTTCCAAAAAGTTCTGAGGAAGTGAGAATATCTGTCTGAGATGATAGTGCTTGGGAGACCAAAATGTGGCCAGACATGTTAGAAGTAGGGTTTCGTTGTTTGGACTGCAGTACTAGTCTTTGTACATGGGATAAAATGTGCCATTTTGCTAAAGCGACATACCACTACCCATATTGCATCATGTTGCTTTTGGTTTTTCAGAATTCCACTGAGGAAATCCATTGAGATTGACTCCAAAGCCTGGGATGGAAGAGGAAGTGGTTGATATAATCCATGCTTCTGGTTGGATGGCTTGGATTGTGAGCATAATGCACAGGCTTGAATAATTTTTTCAACTTGAGGTTGCATGGAAGGACAATGAAAATGGTGTTGCAGATGTTGGATGGTCTTTGTGGTATCGAAGTGGCCCCCATAGGATGAAGCATGCACCTCCCTAATGAGCAAGAGGCGATCCTCTCAGTGTGTAACACATAACAAATTAAACTTATAGAGTCATCCATCCCGAATAGTGTAGTTTAGGAAGGGGGTCTGATTGATCATTGTGGGAGTTTGCAATGCCACCCAGATCTCTTGAAAGTCGGTGTCAGTAGCGTATTGATTCCTCCATGTGTCATAGGTAGCACAAAGCACTTATAGAATTGAGAGAATTGGAGTAGGAGGTCGACTTAGCAAATCAACCATATTATTAGAAGTGCCTTTCTTATATCTGATCACCAAGTGAAATTGTTGAATATAGGAGGTCCATTTAAGGTGCCTTTGTTCCTGAATATTTGAATGAGAGTTTATGAAAATCAAAGGGCGGTGGTCTGTATGTAGAATTGTTTCTTTACCCAACAAATAATGCCTCCATTGCTTGAGGGCTTGAACCAGAATATAAAAATCTTTGTCATAGGTGCTATAATTTTTATTTTCCTCGAACAAATTTTTCGAGTGGTAAGCAATGGGGTGGCCTCCCTGTTTAAGTACAACACCAATAGAATATTGTGAGGCATCAGAATCAATCTCAAAGGGTTGGGAGAGGTTTGGAAAGTGTAAGATAGGGGATGAGTAGAGGGCTTCTTTGATCTAAGAAAAGTGACTAGTTTCTTCTTTAGTCTAGAGAAATGTAGCAGAACTATTTGAGAGTTGATGCAAAGGACGAGCAAGTTGTGAAAAATAGGGAATGAAATTATGATAGAAATTGATGCCACCTAGAAATATTTTGAGCTCCCTAGATGAAGGAGGTAATGGCCATTGCTTTAAGGCTCATATGCAGGCTGGATCTGGTTGGATACATTCTGCGCTGACCACAAAGACGATATAGGGAACTGAACTCTGACGAAAATATGACTTGTAACTTGTGTCCTCGGAGGATTTGGAGAACTTGTCGGACATGTTCCATGTGATTGTCCCATGTCCAACTGAAGATGAGAATTTCATCTAAGTAGATGACCACAAATAGACCCAAATGTGACCTGAAGATTTCATTGATGAGCCTCATGAAAGTGGTTGGGGCATTGGTGAGGCCGAAGGGCATAACGTTCCACTGAAAAAGACCAAATTTGGTCTTGAAATCTGTTTTCCAAACATCATCTGTGTTCATTCAAACCTGATGGTAGTTATTTGTTAAATCCAATTTGGTAAACCACTTAGCTCCATGGAGGGTGTCAAGTAACTCCTCAATCAGAGGCAGGGGGTAACAGTTTTTTACTGTGGCTTTGTTCAAGGCCCGATAATCGGTGACAAGGCGCATTTTTGAAGTATCTCATTTGGGGATGACAAATGCGGCAGAAGAACAGGGAGAATATGATGGTTGTATGTGGCCAAAGTTGATGAGGTCAGTCAATTGTCTTTCCATTTCCTCGGTTTATGTTGGGGCCAACTGGTATGTAGGGGAATTAGGTAATGCAGATTCGGGGATGAGGTGAATGGAATGGTCAATGTGTTAGGAGGGGGGGAGTCTCGCTGGAGATTGAAACACATCTGCAAACTCTTGGAGGAGGGGAATCATTGTTTCAAGAACAGGGTGAGTGGTATTGTTCGGTGTTATGGTGCACACCAGACAAAGAGATGTACATTGGTTTAAATGTACATGCGGGATTTGTTCTTTGGTAGTAGGGGGTTTGGGTGTTGCTGCGGTTAAGATATAAGTGTGGCCTTCTTTGGTAAGTTTGTATTGGTTAGATTTGGCCATATAGATATAATTTATTTGGGTTTGGTATGGGATCCATAGCAACAAATCCAAACAATCCAAGGGGGAAACATCACAAAGGACAGTATCTTTGAATTGGCCAATGGAAAAAGTGACCAGACACCATTGAGAAACTAGGAGGCGGGGGCCATCCTTTTGGACCCATCCGAGCTGATAGGGTTCTGGGTGGGGAGTGGTGATCAGTTTGAGGAAGTTTACAAGGTCGTGAGACACCAAATTATTTTGGCTTACATTGTCCATAATCAGTAAAGCCAAGGCATTTTTTATTTGGCAGTTATGAGTGAAGAGGGTTTGGGCAAAGGAGTTTGAATCTTCATGGGTCATTAAGATCAGCGAGGGATCTACTTTTGTGGGATTTTCCAGGGGAACCTCTTTGGTATCTTCCACATGGGGG
>JZKD02S0501408.1:167214-191981 GCA_000966675.3 Picea glauca | reverse complement strand
AATCAGTGGGTTTTTGTTGGTATTTATATTTTGGAGGATTTGACAATCTGAAGAATTATGTGAGGTAGTCTTGTGGAATGAGCACCAGGGTGTCCTTGTATTTGTATGAAGTATAGGATTTTGAGACCGAGGAGGTGGAAGGTGGGCATAAATATTGGAGCTGGATGTTTGAGAGGCAGAGGGATTGGTGTAGGGGTGAGACTGAGTAGTATGACCTCTAGGAGCAACTTTCCTTTCTATAGCCAAATTTATCTAAAATACTTTGTCTAGAGCTAGATTTTCAAACAGTTCTACTTCTCTACGGAATTGAATAAATAAGATAGCAACAAACTTCAATATGAGTACCTCTTCGGGGTCTGAAATATGCAGTAAGAGGTGCATCTTGCGAAAGTAGTCTATTTAGCCTTGCACTCCTTGGGAAGGGAGTTGTCAAAGCTAGTGCCATTTGATCCACAAATATTGCACATACCCAGGTGGGTAGAAGAAATTTCTCAATGCTTTAGAAAGTCAAGCCCAAGTTTTGATGGGCTTGGAAGTAGAGGATTCTGGAGCATCACCAATCTCTATCATGAATGTGGTCTTCTCTTTCTCTGTATCCCACTAGGTTTGTGCAATGGAATTCTAATTGCAAGGCTACAATTTGGATCTTTCTCTCCTCGGTAAGGCCTGGAAATGTATTAAAATAGGTGGAGAGGCTATAGATCCAAGAATCCACAACTTCTCCATTGGTTTGACCAGCAAATTTGGGTGGTTGGATTCGAGTGTCCAACCGGAAGGGATTTGAATTTTTTTGTTGTTGCATTCTGAGCAACTCATTGAGGAAGGAGGCTAGATATTGGATGATATTTGAAGTGTTGGAATCTGATTCGACTGCCAAGGAATATTTTCGTAGAGCCATTTTGAACAGAGGGCACGAAACAAAGGATCAAGCTCTGTTGTGTGAACATAGTGCGCATAAACCCTGGAGCAAAGGAGTTGGTCTAGAGGGAGAGATTTGTATTGTTTTAGATTTGTGAAACTCCTCTCTGTTGTAGTGGCGATGTATGTGCCCTTGGGGATATGAGATCTGTTGATCCTCTTGCATGAATAAGTAAACCCTGAAAATGGTGAAATGTGGACTATTTCATGAAACCCCCCCAAAACAAATTGACTCAATATTTAAGATATAAAGCTTTTCCATGGATCTTGAGTCTCTGATACCAATTGATATTCCAAGGAAGGAGATTAGATGGGGAAGGTGACCCAACAACCATTTTCTGGCAGTTGACCAAATTCTCAACAAGGGCGCAACACTGAGTAAGGGGTGCATCACTAATGGGGATAGCCCAATGATGGAGATCCAATGTCGATATGAGATGAGCATAGATAAGAGGATAAGTATATCTCAGTGCGAGTCTCAGGGATCAAAAAGGATAAACGTAGTGCATCCATGGAGGAGGGTGCACTTGTTTCATCCCGAAAATGAGAAAACCAACAAGGGGGAAAAACCCCAGGTGGTGCACCCTCTCGCTTTTCTTCAAAAAACTTGTAGAAAATGGAGTGCCCCCTGAGAGATTAGTTAGCTAATAGATCGAGCTATCTCTCAGGTTTGAAATCATGTAAAATGGAGCAGCCAGGATGTAGCCATGAAGAGAGGTGCACTGGCTAACTCTGAAAAACACCCCCAAAATGAAAATGCAACGAAATGTAAAAAGTAAACTTAGACCACAAAAGATAAGTGAGACAATCGCTTCATGAAAATAGAAGAATACTTTATTTTAGTCTCAGTTCCTCTTATATACCCAGGGAACCCTTTATTTACATATGCATTTTTAATTAGCATCAAAATTTGAAGTGGGTCGTGCCTAGTTGGTTGAAGTGTGCACCCCAGGTGGGCATTCACCTAGGTGGCCTCCTTGGCCCACATTATCTAAGAATCCCAAAGATATTAGGTTCTTCCTAATATCAGGTACATGTCTCACATTAGTTAGTATTTTAACAGTTCCATCAAACATCTTAATTTGAATGCTACCAATTCCCACAACTTTACACGAGATATCATTTCCCATGTAAACTATTCCATCATCTATAGACTGGTAAGTAACAAACCAGTGTCTATGAAGACACATGTGATTTGAAGAACCAAAATCTAATAACCATTTTTTATAATAATGTGAACCAATAATAATTGATAAAACTTCATCAGTCATACCTGAACCTATTATTGAACATGTTTCAGTTGCGTTCACTTCCTTCATTTATTTTGGAGGGTCGTCTTTGGAGGCTTGTTGTCACTTCCAACAGTCCTTCTTCAGGTGTCCCAATTTGCCACAAAACCAAAACTTAATCTTGCTCCTTTTTCCCTTCGAGTTTGACCGAGAGAAATCCCTCTTAGTATGTCCTCTTTATTTAGGTCTTCCTTTGACCACCATCACCTCAGATGTAGAGGTTTCTAAATTAGATTTCTTCCTTGCTTCCTCAGACAGTAAAGCTCCAACAATAACATCAAACTCAATACTTTCTGTTGAACTGAAACTAATAGAGGTAACAAAGTGATCCTGTTAGAACTCTGTAAATTTTCTCTGGCTGATAGACAAACGACATAGGTAATTGTTTCAACCAACTTCTAAGATGGGCACTAGCCTGCTCAACTCAGAGAGGGCTCTCTCATGTCACTTGATATTTCTTTGATGGACATTGGCTAGATTTGGTTTTTTTGGGGGGAGGGGTTTCTATAAAATAATTGAAGAAATGAAGATAACATTTGGGCTATGAAGTCTAGAATGAACAATGCATTGTCAAAACATGAAAACTATCAAGAGGAAAAGGCTAAATGAGGCAATGAGTCTGAGTTTTAACTTGAATTTAATTAGAATGGTAAGAGGAAAGATAAATAGATAACTTCATTAGAGAATTACAAGAATGAATTCCGAATTAGCTAAGAAGAAACATACACATAGTCTAAATTACTAAACCAAGAGCATCACAATGATGAATTTTGGGATTTTTGTTTCTCCAATTTAGACGGATGAAAATGTAAATGAAATATAAGGTTACAGGAATCACATACTATGAAAGAAAACAAGATGCATATCACCGCCAGTTAGAATCTTTTCATAAAGAGTCCAAAATCTGCTTCTGCATTTATATATTCATTCTAGCCCCAAAGTTTACAAAGGTCTTTCTGCTCAGAGGGTAGGCTCCTCTTTTCTCTATCTCTTCTACATCCTTGGGATGATGTATATATAGAGGAATTACTTGTGGAAATCAAAACGTTTAAACTTTCCCATACTTCTAAAAATAGAAATCAGTTACAAAAAGGAATGATTTATAATAACAGTTATCTTATTTTAAAGGGACTGTTAGGAACACGTCTGTTATATCTGGGGCCCCTTTCTTCGACCGCCATCTATCCAAAATTTGCTGGAACGTACTTAATCCGACCTAAGAATTCATTTCAGCTTCGTGATTTCCTCATTCAAAGTGCTCAACCAAGAGAGTTGATTTTCTCTGACGCTCTCCATTGCCTCAACTCTGATTTCTATTCTCTATTGTTTGTTCCGCTTCTTTTTTGATGCCTTCTTGTAGATTTCGTCCACATGTTAATTGATGAATAGATCTCTCATAACAGGGATTAATTTGACCCCTGACTCTGATTTAGTTGCGGGTTCGGTATGAAATTTAGTTTCTAATATCTGCGCAACCCACCTTTCTTTCTCAATTATTGATAAGCTTCACACATTGGTTTAAAACCCTATTGTACTGGATACTGTTCGATTGATGTTTTCCATGTCTTCCAATATTCGCATAGACCACTTATTTTTGTCTCCCTTAACTCTACAGAACTCAGGAAATCGATCCAGCTTGACATTACCTCACTTATGCATGGGATGACGATTCCCCGGAGTAGGATAAAGCTACCCATATCTGAAGACCGGTTTTCCTTGAATCCTAATCATGAATTACTGACATGGTACGTTGGTTTTCCATGCTTCATCAATCTACTTCGAATGATGAGATTTTGAGTTAGTTATAAGATGGTGTTCACTTGCATGTCAGATGGGAGGTACCCGAACCAACGACGTGAGTTGATTTGACTAGCCATCACATCTCCCCATGAGTTGTTGATTTGACACATTAGACCACATGACATTGGGGCTATTGGGAAAATGGTTTCAGGCAAACTGATTTTCTCCCCAATGCAGTCCTAAGGGCGCCACAAGTCCACTACTAAAACCGCAATGGTTTTCCCCAGTCTGCCCTCGCATAATTAACTTTCGTGCTAGTTCACCGCCTGACATGGACCTCAACCATTGATCTGGGCTACTTCAAGATCAACGGTCTGTAGGACTACTTCCTTCGAGCTTCCGCTATATTTTTCCACATCGCTTCCATATATGACCTGAGCCTCCAAATGATGCCATGTCTTTACATCGATTTAGTCACCTTCTAGGTTTTAAACTCAGATTTGAAGCATAATCATCATGGTGATAACATAGGCTCCAAATGGGGTTGCTATCCTCCCTGTGAGGTAGAAAAGAACTGTAGATCCGATGCCTTCTTCATTGGGTTTCCTTCAAACATCAGAATTTTAGCACTCTGTAAATTTTGTCTGACTAATAGACAAACGACAGAGGTAACTATTTCAACCAACTTCTGAGTTGGGCACTAGGCTACTCAACTTAGAGAGGGCTCTCTCATGTTACTTGATATTTCTTTGATGAACAATGGCTAGATTTGGTTTTTTTTTTTGGGGGGGGGCGGGGGTTCTATAAAATAACTGAAGAAATGAAGATAACATTTGGGCTATGGAGTCTGGAATGAACAATGCATTGTCAAAACATGAAAACTATCAAGAGGAAAAGGCTAAATGAGGCAATGAGTCTGAGTTTTAACTTGAATTTAATTAGAATGGTAAGAGGAAATTGAAACATATAATTACATCAGATCATTATAGGAATGAATTCTGAATTAGCTAAGAAGAAACATACACATAGTCTAAATTGCTAAACCAAGAGCATCACAATGATGAATTCTGGGTTTTTTGTTTCTCCAATTTAGACAGATTAAAGTGTAAATGAAATATAAGGTTACAGGAATCACATACTATGAAAGAAAACAAGACTCATATCACTGCCAGTTAGAATCTTTTCATAAACATTCCAAAATCCGCTTCTGCATTTATATATTCATTCTAGCCCCAAAGTTTACAAATGTATTCTTGCTCAGAGGGAAGGCTCCTGTTGGCACAGGGGTAGACCCAAGGTTTGGATCCAAGAGTGCACCAACAAGCCCTAGCTACTGGCCCTTTCGGCAACACCTGTGAAGTAGATGCAGTCTCACCCGAAGCATCTATGAGAAGGTTGCAGGACATAGATGTCTACAACCAAGGGGAATATCAAGTGGATCTAACTCAGGAACAACACAACATTCATATATCACTTATCAGTCTGATCTACTCCATGAATATATCAGATCTACCTTAGCAATGAAATAAAAGTATAACAATGACAAAGATCAAAGAATCAATCACACATTCGACACAAGATATACGTGGTTCACCCTCTTTATAGGGATACGTCCATAGAACTGTGCTATATTATATTGATGTAAAGCGTACAGTTTTTATCTGCTCTATGAGCTAATAGATCTTCTCTTCTCCTATCTTTCTCTCCTCTCCCTGCGCACCTAGCTGCAGGGTTGATCTTCACACCTAGCTGAATATCTTACAAAACCAGAAGGCTCTCTCACTCGGATCTTCTCTCTCACAATACAATAATCTCTCAAACCTAATGCAGCTACATCAACAATAGTATCATACCAAAAAAATGTACCAACCCAAAACACACCAACCCAACCTAGGCCCTTTAGACCTCTACGTATACATTACAATCACTCACCGACAACCTTAGGTCGAAACCTAGGTGTCAATACCCTAGATACCAAAACCCTAGGTAATCCAGATTTATGTAGGAACACAATGAAATATAGAAATACACATAAACACATAGATGTAGCAGAAATAAGACTTCATTTCATTAATAACAAATGATTGAAAAATGATTACAGACAGAATGGAAATAAACTAGCTAGGGCGTTGGTAGCTTATCTCTGACAAGAGATGTGGTGGCTACTGGACATTGAACTGCCTGCTACAATGAGGCTCGAAGGCTTATATATTACTGAGAAACAATGGAAAACCCTAAACATCCAAAAACCTAACCCTAGGAGATGAAACGCCAGAATATGGGCCCCGTTGGGGTAAATTGGTACATCAATTTCCCGGGGTCGTAACTTTTGCATACTATCTTTGTTTGACGCACATGATACATCGTTAGAAATATCTATCTGAGAAATACACTTATGAAAACGAATATCAAGTTCAGAATAGACTAATATTTATCGCAGCATTCATGCCCAAAAACATCATTTAGGGCCTCAAAACAACTCCGGAAGTTTAGGAGCCGAAGAGCTGGTAAAAATAGTAAATTGTGCTACAATTAAGGAAACTAAAAAAATGAAAGAAACAATGGTGTGGGTCCAAGTGGAATAGGTGGGTGACCACCAATATCCATCTATATCAGTCCTCCCCCCTTAGGAAGCAATGGTCCCCATTGCGTTGAGTTCCTCCATGAGATGAGGAAACTTCTGTTGAACTTGGTCCCTGGTGAGCCACTTGCCCTGGTGAAGGAGTTGGCCTGCTTTGACAAATCGATACAGCTGGATCCTCTGTTCGCAAGTGTTCTTAATCTGTGTGTCCATAATTTGATCAGTTGTGGCTTGTTCCATGCAATCTGAGTTTAACTCTGTTGGTGTGAGTTGTTCTACCATGTTGGATGTGTCTAGTAGAGGTGGAAATTAGGGCCGAAGGAGGTCCACATTGAACACTAGGTGCAGACCAAGGAATGGTGGAATACCGAGCTCATAGGCATTGTCCCCTATAGCCTTGGTGATGGTGTATGGTCCATATTGGAGTGAGCGAATCTTGCGGTAGGGTCCAACGAGGCACTTCTTTTGCAAATGTAGCCACACTTTGTCGCCCACCTGGAAGTTGTGTGGCACCCGATGTTGATCATGTCATTGCTTGTACTTAGCATTGGCTCTATCCAAGATGTCATGAACTTGTTGGCGGATGTGATGAATGTGCTCAATGAAGCTGTTTGCCTTGCTAGCCTCAGACTGGACATGGGTTGAATCTACCTGAGTAGTTGCAAATGGCATGGATACGTCAATGGGACATAGTGGCTGGAATCCCAAGCCCACTTGAAAGGGGATAGGGCTGGTTGAGCTATGGAGAGCCCGATTGTAGCTGTTTTGTACATAGGGGAGGCTCTCATCCCATGTGCATGGATGCTTTGAGTTGTACATGTGCAGAATGTGTACAATCATCCAGTTGATGAACTCTGTCTGGCCATCAGTTTGTTGATGGAAATATGTGGACTTGGTGAGCTTGGTGTCCAACATCGACCAGAGGCTAGACCAAAATGTACTGAGGAACCTGTTGTCCCAATCTGATATGATAGATTGTGGGATCCCAAAGTGTACCCACACTCGTTCAAAGAAGAGTTTAGCAGTGGCTTCTATTGTGATATTATTCTTGCATGACATCATAATGGACATCTTCGATAATCGATCGACGACCACAAAAACATAGTCATTTCCATGCTTAGTAGAAGGAAGGCCCGACATGTAATCCATAGATATGGATTACCAACATCGACTGGGGGTAGGAAGTAGAGTATAAAGGCCTTACTTCTTGATGGTTGGTTTGGCAATGGTGCAAGCAGTGTAGGACTTGATGTACTTCCCGACATCCTGTCGAAGGTTCGGCCAATATAAATACTTTTGTAGTACTGCCATGGTTTTCTTGACCTCGAAATTCCCAGCAACCTGACTGTAGTGTGCTGCCCAAATCATCTTGGCACGCTCTCTTGAAGGAACACAAAGGTGTCCCAGGTGAAAAAGCAGGGCATCCTGGAGGTGAAAATTGGGAACTTTCTTACCCTCCAAGAGTGTATTGTATGTGTGGCTAAATTATGGATCACTTGTGTAGAGAAGTGGCCAATCAAAAGTCTCGTGCCCACAAGATTTGAGCACAGTGGTTAACACCATGATGGGTGGTCGACTGAGGTAGTCTACAACATTATTGGTGCTGCCTTTCTTGTACTTAATGTTCAAATGAAACTGTTGCAGGTATGTGGACCACTTCTGATGGCAATCGTTCTGCAACTTCCCTTGTGTCTATATGAACTACAGGGGTCGGTGGTCTGTGTGGATGACCATTTCCTTTCCCAAAATGTAATGCTTACATTGCCAACAAGCTTGCACAATGGAATACATTTCTTTGTCATAAGTGGGATACTTCCGGACTGTGTCGGAAAGTGTCTCACTATGATATGCCACTGGATGCCCATGTTGAGTAAGGACTGCCCCAATGGCATAGTCAGAGGCATCTGTCTCGATCTCAAATGGTTGTTACAAGTCTGGTAATGTGAGAACTAGTGCAGAGTAGAGGCGATGCTTCAAATCCCTAAATGCCTTATGTTGAGATTCAGACCAAAAGAATTTTTCTTTATCTCCTCCCTTGGTGACTTGACTCAAGGGCCAAGTGATATGAGAGAATCCCAACACAAACCTATGTTAGAAATTGGCAAGACCTAAAAATTTATGGAGCTCTATTAGAGTGGTTGGGGCTAGCCAATCCCGAATGACTTGGATCTTTTCTGGATCCACATGCACCCCATTCTCATCAATAATGTATCCCAGATACTGAACCCGAGTCATGCCAAAAGTGTATTTCTTCAAATTGGCACACAACTTGTGTTGTCGCAGTGTTTGGAGGACCTGTCAGATGTGGTGGAGGTGCTCTTCCCAAGTCTAGCTGAAGATCAGAATGTCATCCAAGCACACCACTAAAAATGAGTTGGTGAATGGCCATAGGATGTCGTCCATTAGCCTCATGAAGGTTGCAGGGGCATTCATCAACCTGAATGGCATGACCAACCATTCGAAAAGGCCCTATTTGGATTTGAAGGTAGTCTTCCACACATCATAGGGTTCGATTGGTACCTGGTGATACCCCGACTTCAAGTCGATCTTGCTGAAATATTTTGCCCCCTTGAGTTGGTCCAGAAGGTCATCAATCTGTGGGATCGGGTACCTATTCTAAACAATGATCTTGTTCAATGCCCGATAGTCAATGCAAAGTCTCCAAGTCCCATCCTTCTTCTGCACCAACATGATCGGGTTCCCACAGGGTGATGAAATCGATCGGATGTGACCTTTCTACAATAGCTCCTGAATCTGCCTCTTGATTTCATCATTCTCTGGAATAGAGTGCCAATAGATGGGTCCATTGGGCAACGACGCACCTGGGGTTAGATAGATGGGGTGCTTGACCTGGTAGTGTAGAGACACCCTTGTGGGGGAGGTGAATATGTCCTCGTACTCCTCCACGACCTTATCCATCTGTTGTTTTCTTGCAGCAGGGCCCTGTCTGGAGGTCATGGCCATAGTCTTCCTCTTTACCTAAGGGAGGATCATCAGGAAAACAAATTTATTGGTTTTGGAAATGAGCTTACTACATTGTTTTGCAGTAACCAAAGAGATGGTGGTAGGTGGTGTTATCTCCGGTATCCTGTACAGCTTATTGCCCAAGGTTATAATAACAACACGAGGCTTGGACTCATACACAGCATGTCACTTCCAAAAGTACGGTTGGCCTAATAATACATCATAAACATCAAGAGGAGAAATGTCACATAATACCTCATCTATGAAGGGATTGATGTTGTAGGGAAGGTGACATTGTTGGCTGAAGCGGAGGTCCCGTACTTGGTGCAACCACCCAATGGTGTATGGTTGTGGGTGTGTTGTGGTTGAAAAGCCCAGCCACTTCACGACCTCTACTGAGATGAGGTTCTTCTGGCTCCCGCTGTCGACAATGAACTCCAACGGGTAACTCTTTACCCACATTTTGGAATGGAAGAGATGCTCCGCCTCCTCTGGATATTCTAGTTCCTCCTTTTGGATCTTTGTGGTGGAAATGGTGGCATTGGGCTCTGCATCGATAATATGATTCCCCTATCATTCCCCTTGTTGGGTTCTGATTCAGAGTCGGAGCATGCATCTAATTCAGAATCCTTCAACTCGGCTACTAGTGACTGCTTGGCCCGACACTCACTTGTATTGTGAGTGGAGCTCTTATGGAACTCACACCACTTACCCATGTCCTTTTTTGGCTTTGTGGTGTTGTTATTTTCTTGTGGCTTTGGCGGGTTATCCTGGGCTGCCCCACCTTGGCTTGGTCCTTTGTTCTGTGGTTTGGGGGTACCTTTCCCTTGCTTTTGATTCGCAAACCCAAAGTCTCCCTTTTTCTGTTTGAACTTCTGCTCAATCTTGGCAGCATATTGGTACGCCACACCAAGTGAGGATTTGTCGAGGAACTCCATTTCCTCCCGAATATATCTGTGCAGAAAACTACGGTACTTTAACACCAAATGTTTCTTTGAATATTTGATACCCAAATTTGTGCATAGGGTATGAAATAGATTCGTCATCTCATGCACATCTTGGTCCCTTTCCTGCTGCAAAGTAGTCCATTATATGTATTTTTCCTCATAGCTCCCCACGGGATAATATTATTCCTTGATGGCATCTCAGAAAGAATTCCAAGTGGGTTTGGCCGAGAATGGAGAGGGTTCTCCCTCGCCCTGTTGCTCCGAGTAGGTTTCCCACCAGTCCTTGACATGGGGGGCGGCTTTGACGAGTGCAAAAATAATCATTTCTCCTTTGAAAAATTCATGAACCGAGAAATATCCTTCTAACAGATTCAACCATCTATCTACATCATCTGCATCTATTTGGCCCTCAAATATGGGAATGTCAAAGTTTACTTGTACCTTAAAAGGAGTGGTGCCTCCATAGTGGTTGTTGGATATTGATGTGCCGCCAGTGGGAATCTGTTGAAGAATCTAGGCAAAGTTGTCCATCATCACGTTACTTTTTTTCTTGAGGGCCTCCTTGAGAAACATTTTGATAGGATATCCTGCTCCCTCATCTTTGTTTTCTTCCCCCATGGGCGGTCGTCGGGGTTTGTGAGACTGATCTTGCAAAGGTTCAACCACATCAAGCCCCAACTCCTTATACTCTGACCTTGTTGGGGACATGCAAAGAAAGATCGAGAATGAGCAGACCGCTCTGATACCACTAATCCATATTTGTGTAGGAACACAATGAAATATAGAAATAAACATAAACACAGAGATGCAATGGAAATAATACTTAATTTCATTAATAACAAATGACTGAAAAATGCTTACAGACAGAATGGAAATAAACTAGCTAGGGCGCTGGTAGCTTATCTCTGAGAAGAGATGTGGTGGCTACTGGCCTCTAAACTACCTGTGACAATGAGGCTCGAAGGCCTATATATTACTGAGAAACAATGGAAAACCATAAACATCCAAAAACCTAACCCTATGAGATGAAATGCCAGAATATGGGCCTTGTTGGGGTAAATTGGTACATCAGTTTCCTGGGGTCGTAACTTTGGCATATTAATTCCGTTTGACACACATGATACATCATTAGAAACATCTATCTGAGGACTACATTGTTGATAGAAAATCTCGAGTCTCAAATAGACTCATATTCACCACAACATTCATTCCCAAAAAATGTCGTTTAGGGCCTGAAAATAGCGCCAGAAGTTCAGGACCCGAAGAATTGTTAAAAATAGTAAATTGTTCTACAATTAAGGAAACTAAAAAACTGAAAGAAACAATGGTCTAGGTCCAAGTGGAATAGGTGGGTGGCCACCAATATCCACCTAGATCACTAGGTGTTTAAAACCGTAGGTCAACTTGACCCACGTTTTCCGAGCTTCGCCAGCCTGTCTTTCCTTCCTTCTTGCGCAGTTATCCAAAGAATCGAATGGTGGATTTTTCCTCTTGCTGACTTGTCCACGATCCTTCTTCCTTTTTGATCGATCATCCTTTATATCCTCATCCAACAACTTTCTTTTCCGTACTTTTCTCTATCTTTTCTTTTATTTTTCTCACTTCAACCCAGTGACAATCACTGTGTCTTCCGCAAAGTTCGCATTTTACCTCTTCTTCCTTGATCTTCACTTCCTTCCCTAGCCAAGGGCCAATAGGCCCCCAACACTCACCTGTGACTCGTCCTGGGGCACTTCTATCTAAATATTATGTTTCACTCTAAATTTGGACTACATAGTGCAATCTTTTCTTTCTGCTTTATGCCTCCTATTCCTCCTTGTGCAAACTATCTTTTCTATGTCTGGTACCCAATTTCAACTACACCTGGTACCTGGACCCTTGATCTATTTGATTTCACTGAGAGCTGCAAGGCATCTGGTTGTCATAGTACAACTTCAGTCGACTCCCATTCACTAGTCCTTCCTTCTATTCTCCATTTAACATCTTTAGTTGTGCAGCTCCTCCTTCTGTAACATAGGTGATATAGGATGGATCTACCAATAATCCTTGCTTACATACAATATGTCCTAATAAAAATCCAAATGGGGAAAATAAAATGCACTTCTTTAGATTCAAATCAATTTGACACTGCCCGCATTTATCCAACATTAGCTTTAGACATTCAATGTGATTCTTCAATAAACTAAAGACAGTCCAATCATCAAAATATGCTTCTAAACATTTATGCAAAACCTCCTTGAATGCTTCGACCACCACCCTGGAAAAGATGGTTGGGGCATTCTTCAATCCAAATGGAATTATTGTATACTGATAGGAATCCCATTCTATTGCAAATGTGGTCTTGTGGTGATCTTCCTTGGAAATCCGGATCTGATGGTATCCTGAAAATCCATCTGTAAAAGAATATACCTCTTGGCCTCCCACATTATATAAAACTTCGTCAGTGAATGGTGTAGGGAAGGGGTCATGTAAACAAGCATCATTCAGTTTCCGAAGGTCTACACATATTCTGATCTCTCTTGTCTTCTTGTCTTGTACCACCATAGGGCTAATCCTCTCTGATTCTTCCACCGATTCTATAATCCCTGCTTCTAGCATTCTGTCAAGCTCAATCTTCACTTTTTCCTTATATTTGGGGTTCAATCTGTAAGGTCTCTGTTTGACTATTCTAGCATCTTGCTTTAAGGGAATCCTCATCTCTCCCATAGGCCCTTTAATGCCTTTCATATCAGTGAAATTGGTTGGAAACAAGTCCTGATACTCGTGCAGTAACTCAGTAATATTGTCAATGGTGGCAACATCCCAATAATCTCCGACATTGGGAAGCTTCGATGTCTCCTCTATTCCAATATTGAATATCTTAATCTTAATTGGTTGGCCAATGAATGGCATCTCAATTCTTGGTCCTTCCACATCTATCTGGCCTTCTGTTTCTGCAATGTTTACCTTCCTCGGATCATCATCTTCATCAACGTTGATGTTGTAACAACTCTGTAGTTTCTGGAGAGGTGCATCTATTCATCCTCTTCCTGTTCTAAGGGAAGGCTGGATACCTCCTCAAATACTTTCTATCTCAAAATATATAATACTTGATCTACCGACGAAAATTGAATTTCAAACAAGAATGTAGTTATAAAATTCCGAGTCATACCTTCCCAATCCATAGTGATGAGGCACAACTCTTCTTGGAGGTACCAGTTGATAGGTATCATTTCCAATGTGTTGATGAATTTGTGTACCCACTGTTCTTGAAGAATGTCACTCCAGGCCTCTTCGCAGCATTGCACGTGGTCCTTTGGGCAGCTTTGACCTGTATAGTGAACTTCACAGCCTTCTACCTGTGCTGAGAACCTTGCTATCATCAGAGTACGACATTGTGTCCAGTCTGTGATATTACTTTTGTGCATCCCCCACCATCTCACTGGTGTGGCTTTCAGGGCCTCATCCATGGCTAAGAATCTCTGTTGTGTTGGCACACTTTCTTCAAAGTCTGATAGGAAGGCTTCTAATGGATTCAAACAATCAAAGGTGGGTAGGTTACTTACTGCTGTGTCGATCCAACGAACTTCTCTGGTTAATCTAGCACATCTTCTTGTGGATACTTCGTACATCTTATTCTGCCAGTTCTCCTGTGCTTCTTCTGAATCTTATGAACATACGCTCTCACTTCGTCAGCTTATATTCCCATCAGCTGTAGGATTAATGTAATCCTGTTGTCTGGCAGTTAGCTTGTAGATGTTTTCTAGTGCATATGCATAGTATTCTTCTCTGATGGGCTCTGTGTATCATTGACCTTCATCAGGATATAAAGGTGCAATGACCCTAAGACCATCACCTTCAAAAGTCATATGTCTCTTCTTTAAGTCAACAACAATAGAGTTATTGAAGACCCAATCAATTCCCAATAGCGCGGGATAAGGGAAACTATCATCAACTATTTCAATTACCTCAAAATCTGCAAATGTTCTTATTCCATCAATCTCCACAGGGACATGCTCCAATCATCCAATTGGGATGACAACTTGTTGATTATCCATCCTAAGTCTGATAGGGGAATAGATCAACTTTGTTTTTCCCATCTGTGTCTAGGTTTTCTTCGTCATGACATTGACCTCCGACCCTAGGTCGAGGACCACATAGTCTATCTCATAATCTCCTATTTGAGAATTCATATGTAATTCCTTATTCATCCTTCTCTTCTTACCAATTTTGTGTACTTCCTTATTCATTAAGGGATCCATCTTTCCTATCTCATATTGTCTGATTAAATTTTGTAACTCTTGTACAATGCTTTCATCCTGAATCAACTTAATACAAGTATGTAAAAATTCCATGATCTTGCTTACCTCTTTTCCTTCTCTTGGTGAAGTAGACTAATCAAATGCGTGGGGGATTCCATACTCTCATACTTCTGGTCTTGTCTTTGATGAAGAACCCTGGTCTCCTCTGAATTCTTTCCTAGCTTCCTCAAACATCTGTCTTTCTTTCTTTGCATCAAAGGCTTGGGTCTTCTCTGCGTCTTTCCTGATTCCTGAATCTTCTATAATCTTCCCTTGGGTCAGTCTGTCTTCTCCAGTAACATCACCTCCTCTGGTTATAACAATGAATCTAGGGTCTCCTCCATGAGGTTCAGTATAGATTTGTTGCACCTGCGGGTTCTGTTGAGGTCCTCGCCTTTCCTGAAGCTTAGCTAGCAACATAGGACATTCTTCTATAAAATGATCAAACGAGATGCAGTAGCTGCAAGTGGTACAAGGGTTCTGACAATCCCTTGCAAGGTTCCCTAGCTATGCATAGTTATAACAGATGATCTATCCTCGGCCTTGACCCATTCCTCCTCCTCATCCTCTTCCTCTGAATCCACTGCGAGGATTGAAGTTTCCTCTCCTGGGAGAGTTATACTGCATAGCATTTCCTTCTTATTGTACTTCGCCTTGGATCTTATATATGTCTCTTGAATTTTCATGAATGAGCTCATAATCCCTACAATATTTATCATCATTCCCTATAGACTTACAAAATTTACAGTACAAATTAGTAGGTGTCTGAACACACTTTTGCATATAATATCACTCACCAATACAATGTCTGTTTCTGCATACCTGGCACCAGGGTAAGGTGACTTGCTTCAAGGGGATCGAAGCTCTAGAAGCCAAGTATTCATTGAATAGAGGGCAATGTTCCTTGTCATGATCTTCTGATCTGCATCTAACAAACCATATATCTTCTCTTTTATCTTTTCCCTTGTCTTTCTTCATATCTTCGACCTGCAGAGACAAACTAGTTAGCTGACTCAGGATCTGACTCATACCTGAGATGGATTATCCCATGGGCGATGATTCTAGCTTCATGGTGATCTCTAATGCCTCATCCTATGAAGCAATCTTCTATTGCATCAGGGGAACTCTGATGTGTGGTAAAAGGGAAACAATGAACCATTCCTTGTTCTGCTCATCTGGGATCTGAAAAGTTAATCGGCCTGTTAAGGTCTTGAATGTCTTATCGAACTCCCAAACAGGTTCATCTACCTTCTGCTTGATTTCTTTCAGATCCGTGAAACATTGGGATTCTAACTTAGGTTTCTTGAATTCTGCAATCAGTGCGTTCTTGATCTGATTCAATGGATTTGGCTATGCAAGTCCTTGGACAAGATTCATGTACCAGCTCAGTGCACGATCCCTTAGTGTAGCGCTAAACTGGGTTCTTTTGACATCTTCATCTGTGACATTCTTAATTTTCCATATGGCTTCACATAGGAACCAGTGCTAATTGAGATCTTTAGATCCATCTCCCCTAAATATAGGGAGTCTCATCTCATCTACCATAGATCTTCTTAGGGTTCCTGATTGAATATGTGGTGGGATACTATGGACAGTGCTTTGGACGCTCTGGTGATTGGGATTATTTTGGTTTCTTAATACTGAATCAATAGGAAGGATAACAATACTTACTTCGATGGTCTACGCAGTTTCTAAGTTTTCAGGTTCTCCTCGGTGAAACTCTTCAGCTTGTCCTTCTTCTGTCTCAGTGGGTTCTGAATGTTCTTCATCTGTCAGATCTACTTCTTCTCCACTATAGAAACCCTCTTCTCTATAGTTTTTCTTGAACAGGTTCTCAAGGTGAACCCCTCGGAATACTCTTCCACTGTGCGTATGTCCAGCTTCTGTGTCGTTGTCGCTGTCTGATTTCTTGAACATTAGCCTTTTCGGATGCAACCAATCTATTGTATATTCAAGATGTTCTTCTCATGCAACAACATCTTAAGTCTGAGCTTCAAGAATTGTAAAAATTTTCCTTTGGGTCCCTTAAAGAAATATCTCTCAGCTTGGTTGTATGACTCTACCCTGTCAACAACAAACTCTGTGATGTACCCTCCAATGGTACTATCGAACCAGTGACCTACTGCTCATGATATGGTGTTATCAGCTTCCTTGACCTTCTTGATTAACTTCGACATCCAGACCACAGGAAGTCTAGATCGAATCTCGAACTAGGTATCGGCTAATCTAGCTAGCCACTCGTATATATCTTGATGGATTCCTCCAAAGAATATCTCGTGTATATCAGTCAAGATATATTTTTCTAGCCAATCCTTAGTGCTAAGATTAGGGTTCTTATTCTGGGATTCAATGAAGTCCTTCTCTTGATCCTCTATCCATTTTTTAATCTATGTCTTCGATGGAAACCACCTTGACATTCCCTTAAAAAGATTCCTGTCTCGACAATGGAACCATTTGTTGGCACAGGGGCAGACCCAGGGATAGGCTCCAAGAGTGCACCAAAACTTCCTAGCTACTGGCCCTTTATGCAACACCTTTGAAGCAGATGTAGTCTCACCCGAAGCGGCTATGAGGGGGTTGTAGGAAAGATATGTCTACAACCAAGGGGAATATCAAGTGGATCTAACTTAGGAACAACACAACATTCATATATCACTTATCAGTTTGATCTACTCCATGTATCTATCATATCTACCTTAGCAATGATCTACTCCATATCTACAAAGATCAAAGCATCAATCACACATTCGACACAAGATATACATGGTTCACCCTCTCTCTTGGGATACATCCACAAAACTATGCTATATTATATTGATGTAAAGCATATAGTTCTTATCTATGCTTTGAGCTAGCAGATCTTCTCTTCTCCTATCTTTCTCTCCCCTCCCTGTGCACCTAGCTGCAGGGTTGATCCTCGCACCCAGATGAAGATATTACAATACCAGAAGGCTCTCTCACTCGGCTCTTCTCTCTCACAATACAATAATCTCTTAAACACAATGAAGCTAGATCAACAACAATATCATACCAACAAAAAGTACCAACCCAAAACACACCAACCCAACCTAGGTCCTTTATACCTCTATTTATACATTACAATCATTCACTGATAGCCTTAGGTCGAAACCTAGGTGTCAAAACCCTAGATACCAAAACCCTAGGTCAACTTGACCCGCATTTTAGGGCTTCGCCAGCCTGTCTTTCCTTCCTTTTTGTGCGGTGCTCCAAAGCATCCAATGGTGGATTTTTCCACTTGGTGACTTTTCCACAATCCTTCTTCCTTGCAGATCTGTCATCCTTGATCTCCTCATCCAATGATTTCCTTTTCCGTACTTCATTCCCTCTTTTCTTCTCTTTTTCTCACTTCAACCCAGTGACAGTCACTGTGTCTTTCGCGAAGTTCGCATTTTACCTCTTCTTCCTTGATCTTCGCTTCCTTCCCTAGCCAAGGGCCACCAACTTCTCTTTTCTCCATCTCTTCTACATCCTCGAGATGATGTATATATATAAGAATTACTTGTGGAATTCAAAACATTTAAACTTTCCCATAATTCTAAAAATAGAATTCAGTTAAAAAAAGGAATGATTTATAATAACATTTATCCTATTTTAAAGGAACCATTAGGAACAGGTCTGTCATATCTGGGGCCCCTTTCTTTGACTACCATCTATCCAAAATTTGCTGGAATGTACTTAATCCTACCTGAGAATTCATTTTTGCTTGGCGATTTCCTCCTTCAAAGTGCTCAACCAAGCAAGTTGATTTTATCCGACGCTCTCTATCATCTTAGCTCTGATTTTTTCTCTCTTTCGTTTGTTCCGCTTCTTCTTCGCTGCTTTCTTGTATATTTCGTCCACACATTCATTGATGACTATATGTCTCATAAAAAGGTTTAATTTGACCCTCGAATCTGATTCATTTGCGGGTTAGATATGAAATTTAGTTTCTAATATCTGCACGACCCACCTTTCTTTCTCACTTATTGATAAGCTTGACACATTGGTTTAAAACCCTGTTGTACTAGATATTGTTCGATTGATGTTGTCCATGTCTTCCAAACTTCGCATAGACCACTTATTTTTTTCTCCCTTAACTCTACAAAACTTAGGAAATCGATCCATCTTGAGATTACCTCACTTATGCATGGGACGACGATTCCTCGGAGTAGGATAAAGCTACCCATATCTGAAGACCAGTAGTCCTTGAATCCTAATCATGAATTAATGACATGGTACTTTGGTTTTCCATGCTTCATCAATCTACTTTGAATGATGAACTTTTGAGTTAGTTATACGATGGCGTTCATCTGACATGTCGGATGGGAGGTACCCGAACCAGTGACGTGAGGTGATTTGACTAGCTTTCACCTCTCCCCATGAGTTGTTGATTTGACACATTAGACCACATGACATCGGGGCTGTTGGGAAAATGGTTTCAGGCAAACTGATTTTCTCCCCCATGCACTCCTAAGGGTGCCACACATCCACTACTAAAACCACAATGGTTTTTCCCGATCGGCCCTCGCATAATTAACTTCCTTTCTAGTTCACCGCCCGACATGGGCCTCAACCATTGATCTAGGATACTTGAAGATCAACGGTCTGTAGGACTCCTTCCTTCGAGATTCCGCTATATTTTTCCACTTCGCTGCCATATATGACCTGAGCCTCCAAATGATGCCATGTCTCTATACTGATTTAGTCACCTGCTAGGTTTTAAACTCAGATTTGAAGCATAATAGTCATTGTGATAACATAGGCTCCAACTGGGGGTGCTATCCTCTCCGTGAGGTAGAAAATAACTGTAGACCTGGTGCCTTCTTCATTGGGTTGCCTTCAAACGCCAGAATGTTAGCACTCTGTAAATTTTGTCTGGCTGATAGACAAACAACAGAGGTAACTATTTCAACCAACTTCCAAGTTGGGCACTAGCCTGCTCAACTCAGAGAGGGATATCTCATGTCACTTGATATTTCTTTGATGGACAATGGCTAGATTTGGTTTGTTTTTTTTTTTTTTTTCGGGGGGGGGGGTTCTATAAAATAACTGAAGAAATAAAGATAACATTTGGGCTATGGAGTCTGGAATGAACAATGCATTGTCAAAACATGAAAACTATCAAGAGGAAAAGGTTAAATGAGGTGATGAGTTTGATTTTTAACTTGAATTTAATTAGAATGGTAAGAGGAAAGAGAAACATATAATTGGATCAGATCATTATAGGAATGAATTCTGAATTAGCTAAGAAGAAACATACACATAGTCTAAATTGCTAAACCAAGAGCATCACAATGATGAATTCTGGGTTTTTTGTTTCTCCAATTTAGATGGATGAAAGTGTAAATGAAATATAAGGTTACATGAATCACATACTATTAAAGAAAACAAGACTCATATCACCGCTAGTTAGAATCTTTTCATAAATAGTCCAAAATCTGCTTCTGCATTTATATATTCATTCTAGCCCCAAAGTTTACAAAGGTATTCCTACTCATAGGGAAGGATCCTCTTTTCTCCATCTCTTCTACATCCTCGGGATGATGTATATATAGAGGAATTACTTGTGGAATTCAAAACGTTTAAACTTTCCCATAATTCTAAAAATAGAAATTAGTTACAAAAAGGAATGATTTATAATAACAATTATCCTATTTTAAAGGGACCATTAGGAATAGGTCTATCATATCTAGGGCCCCTTTCTTTGACCACCATCTGTCCAAAATTTGCTAGAATGTACTTAATCCTACATGAGAATTCATTTCATCTTGGCGATTTTCTCCTTCAGAGTGCTCAACCAAGCGAGTTGATTTTCTCCGATGCTCTCCATTGTCTCAACTCTGATTTATGTTCTCGGTTGTTTGTTCCCTTCTTCTTCGCTGCCTACTAGTATATTTCATCTGTGTGTTCATTGATGACTAGATATCTCATAACAGGGTTTAATTTGACCCTCAAATCTGATTCAGTTGTGGGTTCGGTATGAAATTAAGTTGCTAATATCTGCGCGACCCACCTTTATTTCTCACTTATTGATAAGCTTGACACATTGGTTGAAAACCCTGTTGTACTGGACATTGTTTGATTGATATTGTCCATGTCTTCCAATCTTTGCATAGGCCTCTTATTTTTGTCTCCCTTAACTCTACAGAACTTAGGAAATCTATCCAGCTTGAGGTTACCTCACTTATTCTTGGGACGACAATTCCCCGAAGTAGGATAAAGCTACCCATATTTGAATACCGGTAGTCCTTGAATCCTAATCATGAGTTACTGACATGGTACGTTGGTTTTCCAAACTTCATCAATCTTCTTTGAATGATGAACTTTTGAGTTAGTTATACGATGACGTTCACCTAACATGTTGGACAGGAGGTACCCGAACCAATGACATGAGGTGATTTGACTAGCCATCACCTCTCCCCATGAGTTGTTGATTTGACACATTAGACCACATGACATCGGGGCTATTGGGAAAATGGTTTTAGGAAAAAATATTTTCTCCCCGAGGCACTCCTAAGGGCGCCACGTGTCCACTACTAAAACCACAATGGTTTTCCCTGGTCTGCCCTCGCATAATTAACTTTTGTGCTAGTTCACCACCCGACATGGGCCTCAACCATTGATTTGGGATACTTCAATATCAACGATCCGTAGGACCAATTCCTTCGATCTTCTGCTATATTTTTCCACATCATCACCATATATGACCTGAGCCTCCAAATGACGCCATGTCTCTACACTGATTTAGTCACCTGCTAGATTTTAAACTCAGATTTGAAGCATAATCATCATGGTGATAACATTGGCTCCAACTGGGGGTGCTATCCTCCCCGTGAGGTAGCAAAGAACTATAGACCCAGTGCCTTCTTCATTGGGCTGCCTTCAAACGTGTGTGGGCCTCTTGTTACAACTTGGAGACTAAATCGTCAAATCTTAAAACCGGATTTTGCAAATTGTTTTCCACTGGATGCTGAAAAATTATTGCTAGGATATAATTGTACATACTACTAGAAATTTAAAACAATGCTTGATCAACAAGCTTATTCACACACTCCTACCTACCTTAACTGCTAAAAATCGAGTGATTCTAAAGTTCCAATGCAACCAGTCAAGTAAGTGGCTTCTCGATTTTTCTCTGATCACATCTTTTTTAAACGGGTAGATGAATGTAAGGGATGGTAGCTGAAAACAAAAGTTGAATCCAAAACCTGAAATTATGATTGAAACAAACTCCTCCTTCACTGCAGATTGTAATAGGATGGCTACAGGATCTTGAAAATCATGAAAAGACATTTCTTCTTGATGAGCAAAAACAAATAATTAAGCCTTTTTCATAAGTGTTTTTCACTCTGGCTCTACTTCTTCAGTTCTGATAACATTTTCAAACAACATGACAACCATAGGTTTCTATACATAAACATTCATGCAGTCTTCGACATATTCAACTGTGGTCATCATATTATGTGTGTAAAGGCTCTCGCTTTGTTCGTCAAGCAATTTTGATTTGGTTTCATTAAATGTTTGGAAATTCTCTTGAGGGCTGTCATTTTGTATTTCAAATGACTGGATGGAAATAAATTCTTGTTCATGATCTTCTTGCGAAAGTGAAAAGTTAATGTCATGAACTATTTCATAGTCTAGAGTTCCCATAGATATATTTTTGAAACCCTCATATGTGTCCATGATATTAAGAAATTGGACCACCACGTCATTCTTAGGGGAAGAAAGACAACCTTGAAACACTTTGTCATGATGGAAACATTTTTGAATATCCATATTAGTTTTAGGTGAAGGGAAATGACCTTGAACAATGATCTCTTGAGCAATTTCTTCTTCTTTTTCAGACTGATAGCTGAGCATAGGCTGCAAATATTAGCTGAAATAAACTTTCATGTGATTTTCAATATGGTTATTATTACTTGCAAGTCTACTTCTTTATTTGTATTTATCATCATGCCTGGAGGATTCCTTACTTGAGACATTATAGATATTCTTCTTCAACAATTTGAAAGAAGCAAAACATAATGGTAAGGTTGTCTCACCTGATTCGATACCTTCTCTGTTCTCTTCATGGTGGGCATATTGATGATCATGCTCACTTTCAGTTTTACCTTCAACTAATGATCGCACCTCTGAACCGATAGAAAACACACGAGAAGAGTGTTGCAATATGTTATTTATCTGTTACATTGATTTATTGTGATTTTGCATCAACGCAAATTCATTTTCCTCTATAATGATTTTAGAATTTTATTTCAACAATTTAAATGCAGCAAAGCACAAAGGTAGAGAATTCTCCTCATCTGACCCAATACTTTGCTCTTTGTAACTGTGATATGTAGGTCGATTTATCTCACTATATTGCTGAAAAAGACTATCCTCGACATCATAATCATCTTCATATTTGTCATATATAGGCAAATCACTGACATATGCAAGGTCATCTAACCAGAACAAACTTGGCATATCAACTTGTTCTTCGACCAATTGATTTGTACACTCCTCTTCTTGATTATCTAAAAATGAATACATGAAATAATCGACCCCTTTCTTATCATGGGATGGATCAGAAACTACAACACCTTCTCTTTCAACAAGTGGGATATAATTCTCTGAAAAATCATTGGTATTGGGAAATTCAAGAGGACCTATGATATGGTCAATTCTGTGCTCAAAGTTCCAATCAACTATTTCTTGTTCATATTCACTTTCATTAGCATCCAACCCCTCATCTCGAGTCTGTTCACATGCTTGGATATTGCATTGAATGTCTTGTGCATCATTAAACATTTGTTTAAGGACTTAGGTCTCCTTTCCATTAGGAGGAAAGACAGATCTGGATGAAGAGTAGTTGCATAATGGAGCATGGTAGTGGTTTCAGTAGGTTGAATTTCTTCAGACAAATTATAATAGATCCTGGAAAACCTTCTACTGAATATAGAAATAGTTTCATTCCACTGTCTTTCCAAGGCATAGAACTTAGTAAGTTGTAAATCCAAAGATTTTTTCTTGCCCTAAAACTTTAAGAAGACATTCTTCAACTCCTCCCATGAGCTAATTGTCTCTGTATGCAAATGCTTGAACCAATATTTGGTGTCCCCTTTCAAGGACTGAGAGAAGGTCCTCATACAAATTTCATCATGGTCAATATCAAATAAATCTATAAAATTCTCAAACCTTTTAATGTGATTTTCAGCCGAGATGACATTAGGTTCTCCATCAAACACAAGTAAATAATCATAGTGATTTGGGGGGAAATCATGGAGGACTTGCAGTAGCTTCAGGGGTATGTATCTATGTTGGGATCTAGAGGAAGTTGGACCAAGAATAGGGGAAAAGACATTGGCCTTGGTTTCATAAGGTTCATCAACCTTGTCATGGTCATCGCATGGCCCAGATGTAAAAATCTTATCACAATCGGTGATACAGTGAGGGTGTGTATATGCAACTTTCAGAGGAGGATAAATAATTGCAAGTTTTTCATGATCATCATTAAAATGAAACACGTAAAGAGAGATTTGTTTGGCATGTTCAAGGAAGAAAAATAAGTAACTCATAACAAATAGAAAAATGCTTTGGAAGAGATCCCATTTTAAGTACATGTTTTCCTCCATGATATCCTTTCACACTTCTGTCAAGGGACCTCATTTTCCAGTGGTGCCTATGAATTATGTTAGAAGTATTGAGAGTGGAGTCGCCATTGATGTTTTAGAAGCTGGATTCTTCATTGAGAGTGGAGTCACCAGTGAAAATTTAAATCTATGGGTTCTTCTACCAGTGGAATCACCTTCAAACTGATTTTTTGATGTGTGGAGTTGCCAGAGCAGGAATACTGTTAAGAACCAAATATCAATATAGCATAGAAAAACCTTAGAAAAAGTACTCAACTCCTTGAAAAAGAGATAATTTTAGATAATAATCCTCTTCGAGGGAGCAACCTCATTTTACCCCACTTAAATTTTCAAGTACAAGATGATTCAAAATGAAAATGTCTCCTTGGTATATATAGGAGACTAGGAGGTATAATTACAACTAATGGCCTAAAGCC
>JZKD02S0501408.1:150831-163995 GCA_000966675.3 Picea glauca | reverse complement strand
GTCCTCATCATGAATTTCATGGGATGCATTTTCACTTTCAGGTGTCTTCTCTGTTACGAAATTTTTCAATACTTCCATGATCTCCCCTTTTAAACCACCCATCTTAGTATCCAACTTAGCTTCCATTGAATAAATCTTTTTTTGTAGTTCATTTATGTCCCTACGCATTTATTCACCTTCATCAAGAGTCCAAGTAGGATTTTTTGGAGGCTTATTTGGTGTAGAAGTTCCCTTTTTTGGTGGCATGTTGGCCAAGTATCACTTTTGAACCTTGATTTTGAGGTGGCTCTGCTAGACAATATTTCTTTTGTTGTATCTCCCAAGTTTCAACCCTTCCGGGTATGAAACTTTCTTTTATGTAGTTCTTTGATATTTGTTCTCTGCAATTCCATAGGTATGATCAAAATTGGATGTGCCAAGTGGAATTTACGGTAACTTCCCCGCAACTTGCCTATTTTTGGCCTTTCCAGGAGATCTCACTTGTATAGCATGCCCCGCACAAAATAATTGATATTAAATTTTGAAACTTGCACCAGAAATACTACAGACTGTCCAAAATCCAATGAAACTAGTCCCACTCAATTTGGATACTCTAGGAAGAAGTTATGATTGTTTTACCTGGAACATGTTCTTGAGACTAGTCAATAGGACTAGTTAGATACCCTATCTTACACAGGGTTTATCTACAAATTTAAGATGACCCAGAAGATGAAATTTTTACCACAGATACCTTACTAATTTCTGTAAATAGCCACCAGATTTCAAGGTATGAAATGTTACAGAAAAGTTTTTAGAGCAAAAATTTCGCAATGACTCAGTTCAGGATGATTCCATAACCCTATGTTGTACAGGTTGTATATCCGAAAGTATAAGGCCTCAGGAGATTAATTTTTAACCCAACGTACCTTGATCCATATTATAAATATCCTCCAAGCCATTCCTTCTGAAACATTGTAGAAAAAAAGTTATAGCAAAAATTCCAAGGTGTCTCGGATGTAGCAGCGAAACCCCAAAACCTTGAGCTCTGATACCATATGTTAAGAACCAAATATTAATATAGCATAGAAAAACCTCAGAAAAAGTACTCAACGCCTTGAAAAAGAGACAATTTCAGATAATAATCCTCTTTGAGGGGGCAACCTCCTTTTACCCCACTTAAATGTTCAAGTACAAGATGATTCAAAATGAAATTGTCTCATTGGTATATATAAGAGACTAGGAGGTATAATTACAACTACTGGCCTAAATACGACATAAATAAAATAACATTACTAATATAATATGCCCCAATTAAGGGGTAATGAGCCAATATTAGGGCTTAACAAATACAACCAATATGTGCCTAAGTGTCTGCTACTCTCAGATCTTAGGACTCAACCATGTTGTTCTTCCCAAGGAAAATTTTTCAATTTCCTCCTCGACAACGACGCTAGAATGTTAACACTATGTAAATTTTTTCTGGTTGATATAAAAACGAAAGAGGTAACTGTTTCAACCAACTTTTGAGCTGGGCATTAGCCTGCCCAACTCAGAGAGGGCTCTCTCATGTCACTTGATATTTCTTTGATGGAGAAGGGCTAGATTTGGTTTCTTTTTGGGGGCAGGGGGTTCTATAAAATAACTAAAGAAATGAAGATATCATTTGGGCTATGGAGTCTAGAATGAACAATGCATTGTCAAAACATGAAAACTATCAAGAGGAAAAGGCTAAATGAGGCAATGAGTCTGAGTTTTAACTTGAATTTAATTAGAATGGTAAGAGGAAAGAGAAACAAATAACTGCATCAAAGCATTACAAGAATGAATTCCGAATTAGCTAAGAAGAAACATACACATAGTCTAAATTTCTAAACCAAGAGCATCACAATCATGAATTCTGGGTTTTTTGTTTCTCCAATTTAGACGGATGGAAGTGTAAATGAAATATAAGGTTACAGGAATCACATACTATGAAATAAAACAAGACTCATATCACCGCCAGTTAGAATCTTTTCATAAACAATCTGAAATCCGCTTCTACATTTATATATTCATTCTAGCCCCAAAGTTTACAAAGGTCTTCCTACTCAGAGGGTAGGCTCCTCTTTTCTCCATCTCTTCTACATCCTCAGGATGATGTATATATAGAGGAATTACTTGTGGAATTCAAAACATTTAAACTTTCCCATAATTCTAAAAATAGAAATCAGTTACAAAAAGGAATGATTTATAATAACAATTATCCTATTTTAAGGGACCGTTAGGAATAGGTCTGTCATATCTGGGGCCCCTTTCTTCGATTTCCATCTATCCAAAATTTGTTGGAATGTACTTAATCCTACCTGAGAATTCATTTCAGCTTGGCAATTTCCTCCTTCAGAGTGCTCAACCAAGCGAGTTGATTTTCTCCGACGCTCTCCATCATCTTAGCTCTGATTTTTGTTCTATGTCATTTGTTCCACTTCTTCTTTGCTGCCTGCTTGTAGATTTAATCTATGTGTTCATTGATGACTAGATCTCTCATAAAAGGGTTTAATCTGACCCCAGACACTGATTCGGTTGCGGGTTCGGTATGAAATTTAGTTGTTAATATCTGTGCGACCCACCTTTCTTTCTCACTTATTGATAAGATTGACACATTGGTTGAAAAACCTGTTGTACTAGATACTATTCAATTGATATTGTCCATGTCTTCCAATCTTCACATAGACCGTTTATTTTTGTCTCCCTTAACTCTACAGAACTCAGGAAATCGATCCATCTTGAGAGTACCTCACTTATGCATGGGATGATGATTCCCCGGAGTAGGATAAAACTACCCATATATGAAGACCGGTAGTCCTTGAATCATAATCATGAATTACTGATAGGGTACGTTGGTTTTCCATGCTTCATCAATCTACTTCGAATGATGAACTTTTGAGTTAGTTATATGATGGCGTTCACTTGACATGTCGAACGGGAGAAACACGAACTAGTGACGTGAGGTGATTTGACTAGCCGTCATCTCTCCTCGTGAGTTGTTGATTTGACACATTAGACCACGTGACATCGGGGATGTTGGGAAAATGGTTTCAAGAAAAATTATTTTCTCCCCGATGCACTCCTAAGGGCTCCACGCGTCCACTACTAAAACCACAATGGTTTTCCCCTATCTTCCCTCGCATAATTAACTTTCGTACTAGTTCACCAACCAACATGGGCCTCAACCATTGATCTGGGCTACTTCAATATCAATAGTCCATAGGACCGCTTCCTTCGAGCTTCTGCTATATTTTTCCACATCATCGCCATATAGGACCTGAGCCTCCAAATGACGCCATGTCTCTACACTAATTTAGTCCCCTGCTAGATTTTAAACTCGGATTTGAAGCATAATCGTCATGGTGATAACAAATCCCATGACTCGGGAAAAGAACACAGTAATGTAATCGCCTTGTCTTCATAATCAAATTTTACTCCCATGCTAGTCAACTGAACTAAGAGAGTATTAAAAGTATTTAAATGATCAGCTATTTTCGTACCTTCCTTCATGAACAAATTGTACAATTGTATTTTCAGGAAGATCCTATTCGTCAAGGATTTCATTATATACAAGATTTCCAGCTTCATCCACAAACCTGTTGTTGTCTTCTCCGTGACTATGTTGAACATAACATCATTAGCCAAACACAGACATATGGCACTCAGTTCTCTCGCATCGATCTCTTCCCATTCTTCATTTGAAATGGTCATGGGTTTCTTTGATTTTCCCAGAAGCGTCTTCACGACACCTTGTTGCATGAGCATATCGCGCATCTTCACCTTCTAGATCTCAAAATTGTTTTTTCCATGGAAATTCTCGATTTCAAACTTAGCACTCTGAGTTTTCACCATTTTTAGTCGCCTTTATTCTTCTCGGCTTCTGTTGTATTCACTCTTAAATTAATATCCAAATCAATCACTAAAACATGATATTAGGGGTTGACTCATGGATATTAGGGTTAAATTCTTGGATGACCTTGGACAAAGGGCACCATATTTCTCAACGGTCGATTCAATGATTATGCTGAACTTCAAGTCAATAGATATACTGACACAGGCACTTCATCAATCAAATTAAAATGTATTTCAAACAAATAGGTTTGGAAATTCAAGAATGATATGAAACTCATCTTCCAGGCGAGCATTCTCATTTCACAGTTGTTGTTCATCGAATGACATGAGATCCCCATTAAGTCCTTGTCCTCCACAAATCGAACAAATTGAATTTCTTAGTGAATCTCTAAGGGACACATTCTCTGATCGAAGTTGTTCGATTTCTTGCCTCAACAACGATTTTTCATGCCTCTCTTGAGTAGCCCGGAGTAGCAAGAGGTAGCATACTTTTCAATCAGCACTCCCCTTACGCTGACAACCCAGCATTGAATTCAAAAATGAAAGAAAACATAAGTGTATAACAATCAACGCTTCCTCCATGTATTGTCCCTAGCGTTGATTAAACAACAACGCTCCCACAAAGTGGATAGCCCAGCGCTTACTCAAAAAATGATGGTGCTACTCCTCCTTTGATGGATGACGAATCTGACACTGCTCCTTCTCCATGCCCACGACCCTCTCTCTAAATTCGCGATATATCACCATGGATCTAACCTTACGAATCTCCAACCTCACTCTGATACCATTTGTTGACTATGAGAGCCACCAAGTCTAAAACTAGTATGCAACGGATTAATTCATTTCACAGCAAAACATATTACAAATTAAAAACATGAAGATTTACGTGGTTCACCCGACTTCGGACTAATTCCACCAAGAAGGGTATCGTTCTAAATTATTGTTCATAAAATGGAGAGTTAGATCAAGCTTAGTCTCCTCATCTATGACAACCTCTATAGAAATACTTAATTTATAGAAATTTACAAAAGAGGATGACTATTGAATTCACTCCTATCCTTGGTCTAATTTAGTCACAACCAATTGCAAAATAGTAGGATCTAAAATCTATTCAAGGAAAAAATTTGTTGTCATCAATTCCAACACAATGCTATTCGAGTTGTGATTACTTGAGGGACTTTTCCTTTCAAAATTCGTCTTGAACAACATGATTCTCCGAGCTTCTTCTTCCTCAATTGGAATCAAGTCTGTGAGATCGAAAGGCTGACTGAAATCCTTCAAATTTATGGCATTGTGGAATACCTTGGTGCATAAATACAACCTGCTTCGAGCGAGCCCATGGATAGAATATTATTTTTAAGAGAAAATATGTATACATATAAAATATATAATTTGTATTTTAATAATAAAAAGAGATAACTTTATAAACCATAACAAACTAAAAAGTTGAAAATAATCAAGTTTCCATGTTATTGAATTTGTGAGTAAAACAAATAACTTAATTAATTATTTGAAATAGTGTGCAAAACAAATAATTTATTTTTATATTAAAAATATTTTTAAAACACCACCAAAAATTACTATGATACAAATTTCAAATATTTTTAAGAAAAATGAAATCAAAATATGAATTAATTATTATTTTTTAATTATTTGTTTTTATAAAACTTAACTAAAGATACAATAAATGGCGAGAAATTTCATTTTAGTAGGCATAATAAAAATAAGTCACTAAAATAAAATAAAGGAGCATGTAAATTTTTTTAATGCTAAGTTGGGAGATACGTACTATTTCCTACAAAATTAATATTTCTTACACATTTATTTACTCATATATAAAATATAATCTATCTACATGATGGTAAACATAGTCATAGACATAAATAATTTTTTATTTATAAAAAAATAATTTTCGATAAAATTATTATGTTAATTAATGTAATTATCTTAATTACTTTTATTAAATTGTATTAGGTAATCACGACCATACCTAATTACATCCATACCCGTCCCCCTTATAGAATAGATGGTTTTATTAACCTTTTAATTACAAATTCCATTATTATGGTAAACAATTAAAGACGCTAGCATAACTTTTTCACATTTACTTTTTAGGGTTAAGAAATTATTGAGCCAAGTTTTCAATTGCCACGAAGTATGCTTATACAAATACAACCAAGATTACTTAATTTTTAAGTTTGACATCCGCGTTTGAATTTTAATGTAAGGTTAAATCATTACCAGGTGGAGCATTTCAATTTTAATGTAAGGTTAAAGCATGCATTACTAGGTGGAGCACCGTAGCGCTTTTTCTTTACCAAGATAACAGTGGTTTATTTTTAATTGTGTTGCACACATTTTCCTCCATGTCAATCAAAGAATCGATTACCAGGTGGAATTGGAATGCTTTTGAGCGACGTTTCTTTATCAGGTTTATCCGAATTATTTTCGGCATGAAATGAGAGCGGAGATATAATAAAGAAATGCACAGAGATATCGCAGATATTCAATGATATAACAAAAATATATCAGAGATGCAACCATAAACACAGATATACAGTGATACTCGATTTCTATTAATCAAAGAAATGTACAGAGACTGTAAAAATACAGAGTGAAAGACTCGCTAGAATGGTGGCAGCTTATCTTTGAGAAGAGATGTGACGGCTACTCACATTCGCAAGAAGATGATTACAGTGAGGCTCTGAAGACCTTTTTACAATAAACAGGGATGCTAAAAACCCTAGACATCCAAAAACCTAACCCTAGGAGATGAAGCGCCAAAAGTCATGTGGACCCTGTTTGGGTAAGTTAGTACATCAACTTTCGGGGGTCTTAACTTTTGCATACGATCTCCGTTTTAGGCGTATGATAGCTCGTTGGAAAGGTATCGTCGAGGAGATTCATTTTGGGGGTTCAATCATGCCTTCAAATATCATTGAAAACCTCGATCTCGAAAAACCTTCATTTAGGCCCTCAAAATGGCCCCGGAAGTTAAAACCTGCTAAAAATAGTAAATTGTCAAAATTGCCAGAAAACTGTTTTGAACGAGTCGGAAAAGTTGGGTGGCCACCGATATCCACCTGAATCATAGGTAGAGAGTTGTGCATTTCAATCTTGGATCATAATCTATATGTTATACACCATGGTAGAAGGTTTCTACCCAGGAGAAGGTATTTTCAAAATGTGTTTTTTTCTCGTACATTAAAATTGCTTCTTCCAAAAATCTTGATAACTGATCGATCTATGTTCATTGTAGAATAGTGTTAATATTAATATGGATATGTTCCATGTGTTACTAGATAGAGCATTGAATGCAACGGGTTTGCGACATTGTTGTTGTTATATATACATGCAGAGGGAGAAGGTTACTGCACATAACCCTATAGACAAAGAAATCGCCCGTGAGAAGAAGGATGACATGATTTTGAGTGAATACATTAAAAGCCATGGAGTTGGTGGATGGAGATCTCTTCCCAAGAAAGCAGGTGAGCCACTTTCACTCTTATTGGAATGATAATTAATTTTTACAAAACTAGAATCTCTTAGGCCTATGAGGCACAGTAGTATACGAGGTCTGAATTGCTAGAAATATTATACAGGAATATGGGAAGCATATTTTAATTTTTCCTCAAAATATTTCCTTTAATAAAAAACTTCTAAAGTAATATATCGAGCTTGAGCTAAATATATTTGTTTTGCAAGTCTCAACCGAAGTGGAAAAAGTTGCAAATTGTGTTGGTTGAACTATCTTTGTCCAGATATTAAACGCGGAAATATATCCCCCAAAGAAGAGGATTTCCTCATCAGATTACATCGTCTTCTTGGAAATGGGTATGTGATTCAACAATCATTTACAATCTGAGGACGTAATGTTCATGTTCATTAGATGCATAAGCATTCAATCAAAAACTCGTACAATGATTTCGTAGTATTCTCTTCCAATTTAGAGGGTGATATATATATATATAGTAGATGAAGGTCAGAAGTTAATTGATAATCAGATAGAAATTAATTGGTAATCTGATCATGTTTCTAGGTGCTAAAATGTTTTAGTGTGATTGAATGTGTCTCTTTTTAAACCCTGAAGAACAGATACATAAATTAACCAACACAAAAATTGAAAACTGTGAGAATGTGATCATAAATTTCTAGAATTGAGAGAATGTGGTAATATCAGATTTTCCACATTGACAAAGAAACACCGAATTGAATGGAGTGAACTGTCTTTGAGGGTCTGCCAAGACTATAAATCATGCTTGCAAATTCATTGGGCGAACCTATAATGTTTATACTATGTAATGAAAAGACATAATATGTATGCATTGTCGTCAATTATTTATGTAAATTTATGGAGTCATAATATAAAACTACGATCAAATCAAATCAAGAGATAAATGACAAGAAATGTGGCAGAATTCAATGACAACAAATATTGCATACAAATGCAATATTGAAGAATAAACCTTTAATAAGAACAAACAAATATTATAGAATTCCAAATCAATTTGTGTCATATATCATATTTGTTTACTGTATTGCTACATTACATGCAGATGAAGAGCATATACTACAAGCAGATAAAGACCTCTACAATTTCCCAATTTCCCTGGGAAAGATATCTACAATTTCCCAATTTCCCTGGGAAAGATATAATTCACGACAATATGTACATGTATTTCAAAACCTTGTTCCTAGGGTTTTTCTTCCTTTTCTAATTATTTTTTCTTTAAACTTTAATTATTTTTACTTAAAATTTTTAATTATTTTTTACTTAAAATTTTTAATTTTCAATTAGGTATTAAATTTGTATTATAAAATTATATTTTTATTTTTTATTTATTTTAATTAACTATTTATTTTATTTAATTATTTATTTTATTTCAAAATGATTAACATTTTAAGGAATTATTTAGTGTCTTATTGGACGAACTTCCAAAGGTGATTATCGTTAAAGGAGTTGTGAGATCATATGTGCAAATTTAAACTTATTTTTATTATGGTATTATCGTATGCGTGCGCAAAAGCAAATTTAAGCATCCCTCCGCGTGCGCAAAAGCATCCTCCACTCTTTGGATGAAATTTGACGCCCTACAATAGTGACTAAATTCGACTAATAAACAATAAAAGTTGAAAATAATCAAGTTTCCATGTCATTGAATTTGTTAGGAAAACAAATAACTTAATTAATTATTTGAAATAATGTGCAAAACAAATAATTTATTTATATATTAAAAATATTTAATCATTATGATACAAATTTCAAATATTTTTAAGAATCAAAATATGAATTGATTATTTTTTTATAATTTTTGTTTTTTTATAAAACTTAACTAAAGATAAAATAAATGGCGAGAAAGTTCATTTTAGTAGGCATAATAAAAATAAGTCACTGAAATAAAATAAAGGAGTATGTAAATTTTTTTAATGCTAGAGTAAGTTGGGAGATAAGTACTATTTCCTACAAAATTAATATTTCTTACACATTTTTTTTTATTGATATATAAAATATAATCTATCTACATGATGGTAAACCTAGTCATAGACATAAATAATTTTTTATCAATAAAAAATTAATTTTCAAAAAAAATATTATGTTAATTACTCTTATTAAATTGTATTATATTAGGTGATATCGACCATGCCTAGTTACATCCATAGGCGTCCCCCTTATAGAATCCATAGGTAATCACGACCGTGCCTAGTTACATCCATACTAATGTTATAGTGTAATATTTTAATGGTTGGCTTTTTTGGTTATAAGGATATTTCAAAATATGAACTAAGACATGGCTACTAATCTATTAGTTATATGGATATTAATCTATGATTTGGTCTAAGTACATTTCCATCATCACTCTTTAAAAAGCAATGCATGAAATTGAATGTTTACAAGTTTATTCACATAATCTATGTAAATATTCACATAATTTCATTTTTCTTATAATAATTAACAACATTAAAACAATAAACCAATAAGGTTGACTTATATATTAAAAAAAAAAGTTCCAAGTACATGACCATCAAGTAATTCAAGGTACATGATTTAGTTTCATTTAACTTTTCATGAAATATTTTATATAAGTGACTTTGAAAAAATATTACATAAAATATTTCATATAAATCTCTTAAACTATGATAAAGTTTTACTTTACCTATGATCCAAAAACTATGATAAACTTTTAAATTAACTCTGACCCAACATATATTAGCTTTGATGCAATTCAACATAACTTTAGGTTACAATGTCACGAAAATTTCAAGATGTCACAATTTGACCAACATATGCCAACATCGCAATCTGACGTACAAAACCCACCAACACAATGCGACGTTCAAAACCCTACATTGCAATGCGACATGTAAAACCCTTCGTTGTAACGTCACAATGTGACAAACATAGTTGCGTTGCAATCTGAAAAACATAATAATGTCGCAATGTGTCGATCATAAATATATGTTGCAATTTGATGAACATATCCCTGTCGTCGCATTTTTACAAACATATCATCATGTTGCACATATCCTAATGTTAGAATGTGACAAAAATTTCCAAACATCACAACGTATCGAACATAGCCATAGCCCTTGTCACAGCGTGATGTACACAACTCAACTTCGCAATGTGATGATCATAAATAGATGTCGCAATGTGACGGACATAGCCCTTTTGTAGCATTTTGAAGAACATATCATCACATCACAATGTGATACACATATCCTAATGTCACAATGTGAAATTTTTTTCCAAACATCACAATGTGTTGAACATAACCCATTGTCACAATGTGATGTACGCAACTCATTGATGCAATGTGATGGTCATAAATACATGTTGCAATGTGATGAACATAACCCTTTTGTCAAATTTTGATTTCATCACGTCACAATGTGACGCACATATCCTGATGTCCCAATGTGGCAAACATTTCCAAACGTCACAATGTGTCGAACATAACCCCTTGTCGCAATGTGATGTACACAACTCAATGTTGCAATGTGATGTACACAACTCAATGTCGCAATGTGATGACCATAACCCTATTGTCTCATTTTGACGAACATATCATCACACCACAATGTGACATGCATATATTAACGTTAGAATGTGACAAACATTTCCAAACATCGCAATGTGTTGAACATAACCTCTTATCACAATGTGATGTACAAAACTCAATGTCACAATTTGACAAACTTAGCCTGACACTACAATGAGATGAACATTTCTCGACGACACAACGTGATGAACATGACCCACATTGCAATATGACATTCATGCTGAAAATTTTTAATGTTACAAAACTCTTTTATTTGTCACATTGCAATTAACTTTGTAATGTTTTAATGTTATGCACATAGATTCGTCGTCACTATGTGACCAACCATAGCACCATGGAATGATATATATGCATATCCTAATGTCACAATGTCACAAACATTTCAAAACGTCACATTCTGATGAAGAGAACCCATTGTCTCAATGTGATGTAGAAAACCCTAATTTCACAATGTGACAAACATTTCCAAACGTCACAATGTATTGAACATAACCCCTTGTCGCAATGTAATGTACACAACTCAATGTCACAATGTGATGATCATAAATAGATGTTGCAATGTGACGAACATAGCTCTGTTGTCGCATTTTGATGAACATTTCATCATGTCACAATGTCACACACATATGCTAACGTCATAATGTTACAAACATTTCCAAATGTCACAATCTAACGAACATAACCCCTTGTGACAATGTGATGTACACAACTCAATGTCTCAATGTGATGATCATAAACATATTTCGCAATGTGACGAACATAGCCCTATTATCGCATTTTGATGAACATATCATCACGTTACAATGTGACACTCATAACCTAACGTCCCAATGTGATAGACATTTCCAAACATCGCAATGTGATGAACATAACCCACATCACAATGTGACGTTCATGTTGAAAACTTGTTATGTTACAAAACTCTTTCATTTGTCACATTGCAATGAAATTTGTAACATTTTAATTCTATGCACATAGACTTGTTGTCACTATGTGATGAACCATAGCACCATGGAATGATATACGCGCATATCCTCATGTCATAATGTCACAAACATTTCAAAGCGTAGCAATGTGATGAAAAGAACCCATTGTCACAAGGTGATGTACACAACCCTAATGTGGCAATGTGACAAACATTGCCCAACATTGCAATGACACAAACATTTCCCAATGTCGCAATGTGATGGCCATAACCCATTATGGGAGTCTCATAAATGTATTGGAATACCATAATGTGAGAAACAAAAACCCTTCGTCGTAATATCTTCAACATAATTTGTGGATGTCATAATCAACGTCATCCACCATAATCATTTCCACATGGTCTACGAAGGCTAGCCATGGGCCTGGACAACCATAGTCAACCCCGATCAACCATAGTCAATCATGGTGATGGTCAATCATATCAAACCATGGTGAAGGTCAACCATGATCAACCATAATGGTCTATTAATTAATGCATTCATACATAAATACATTAATGTGTTAAAATAATAATGTATTAATTATTCAATGTAAATTATTTCAATGTTTAAATTTAAGTATTAATACATTAATAATAATAAATTTAATACAATATAAAGTATAGATATAATGTTTAATACTTTCTTAAAGTATTATTAATTTATTAGTGTATTAATACTTTAATATAATTATCTAAAAATTTATTATTGATGTATTTATACCTTATTAATGTATTAGTAATACTTTAATATATTATTGTATTTCTAAATACTTTAATGCTTGGTTAATATATAAATGCTTTATTAATTACTTAATTGACAATTTAATGATCAATGTAATAATGTATTATTAATAATTAATTATAATGCATTACATTATACATTAATGTTTAATACTTTAATTTATAGATTATATTAATATTTTAATTATTTAATAGATATATAACTTTATCACTTATTATTTTTTATAATAATTTATATATGGTTAACATATTATTTAATTAAAAAATTAATACTTTATTACATTAATGTATTAATACATTAATATTTTAATAGATCAATGTATTAATACATTATTAATGTTTTAATATATTATTAATACTTTGGTGTGTTGATACATTATTAATGTTTTAATGATGATGATGATTATTAATGTCCATTAAGACCAAATTGGTCTATGGGACCTTAAGAGGGTAAGTGATTACTTGTGATTCTTTAGAATTTTGTTTCTGTGCTCGAAAATCATTAAGAGAAGCTTTCCAAGATCACCATACTTTTGTTGA
>JZKD02S0501408.1:138470-150821 GCA_000966675.3 Picea glauca | reverse complement strand
AATGTTATGATATAAACTGATTTGTCTGGGCCAATCTTTCACTCACATTTGTGAGCTCTGAAAGAATATATGCCTCAAAATAGTGGAACATATCCACCACAGTAGTATATCTCTAATGTCTGGAGATAAGTAGTCTCCATAACAATCATCTGATTCCATCCTGCACAGAAAAATATTGTTAAAGGTAAATTGAATCATCTGGGCCAATCTTTCACTCACGTTTGTGAGATTTGAAAGAATATCTTCCCTCATCAGCAATGGGCTATCTACCTTATTCTTCACAAACAAGGAAGAAGGATTGTTTCTAATCTCTGAGCATGGACCATTCCTCACCCTGGGCCATTCTTCCTACACTAATCAAAGTGCACCATGGACAGAATGTATAAACCCTAAGGAATGTCTGAGTCTGGACCACTCCTAACCCTAGGCCATTCCTCCTACACTAATCAAAGTGTGCCCTGGAAAGAATGTATAACCCTAAGGAGTGTCTGTCCTGGACCATTCCTCCTACACTAATCAAAGTGTGCCCTGGAGAGAATGTATAACCCTAAGGAATGTCTGTTCCTGATTGTTGAGCCTGGACCATTCCCCACCCTAGGCCATTCCCCACCCTGGGCCATTCCTCCTACACTAATCAAAGTGTGCCCTAGAGAGAACGTATAAAACCTAAGGAATGACTGTCCAAACCATTTCCTCCATTAACCAAAAGAGGAAAAGACTGTCCTGCATCAACCTCCAAAACATACCATTCCTCATGTTAACCACAATGAGAAATCGTTGTCCGGCAAGGCGAGCCAGTCTTCTTGAGTAACCCTCAAGTAGATAGAATTCCCTAGACCACTCCCCATGTTAACCACAATGGGTAGTCATTGTCTATGATACATCAACAATCATACTACTTCCCATGTTAACCACACTGGAAAGTCACTGTCCGTCAGAAATCTCAATCCACTTTCCGAATAGGAAAGCATTTGTCCAAGATGGACTATTTTTCAAATTTAAGGATGAATGTCTTCAATAATGTTTTCAGTGCTCCCTCCTAACTTGGAGAGTCATTTCTTCCTTTTTCAATAAGAGGGAAGTTGTTTCCATGAGCTCTAGCTTGAGTACGCAAACTCTTTCATATTGGATAGAAGCTTTACCAAAATGTCTGCTTATCTGCTCATCTGTGGAGATATGTATTGGAGAATCATTTTCTCCTTTCTGGATTTCATCATGGATACTGTAGTGTTTGATTTCAAATGTACTTTAGTCTGGAACACTGTGAAGGCTTCATGTAGATCTGAACAATAGAGTATATCATAGTTGGAGAATCGGAACATGTCTATGTGGCACTTCTTCTGTCATCATGAGATCTGATTTACTGAGTAGTCATCTTTATAGGAAATCTTTACCACACTTCTGTTGTGCACTGAAGGTTCTCCACCAAGTTATCTTCTTCTATCTACATACAGGAGTCTCTTTTTGGTATGTCTCAAAGTCTTGATATTGCTCTTCATACACTCTTTATTCAATTTCTCTAGAGAACATTCTTTGCATTCATCTGATGTAGAATTTTGACTCATGGATGTTGTGGATGATATAATGACTTATGTAGTGATATGTCTGGTGTAAGTAATCATCATAGTCTTCTCCCTCCATCTGGGAGAACCTCTGGTTCTAGATCTCGCAATGCTTTTATTCACAAGTCTTCTATACACTATTCTTCATCATGACTTCAAGTTCTTCTGCTTGATTGCTTTTATTGAGTTCAGATCAGGCTCGTAATCTTTTGATTCTTAATATTATGACTGGTTGTTCTGGCTTTTCTTTCTTTCTTGGAATCTTCATGTTTTTATTTAGTTCTCGGGTCCATGGAGTTTCTTATAGATTCCATGCCCTAGAGATTCCATTTCTTCCTTTCATAATAGGATCATGAATCTCGATGGACAACCATGAATACTTTAAGGCTTTTCTTCAAGGAAGTCTTCTTCTGCGGTTGAACTGAACACGTACTGTCTTTTCATGGCTGCTACCATGGATATATATTTCATCATCTTCAATGGATTATAGGATTAGCTCCCTCCTAACCCTTGCTTCATGTAAGAGTGCATATAATTGGCTCCCTCCATCTGATAGAGTACACACTTCCATCTGCATCCTTATTATCTTCTGCAATATATAATCGGCTTTCTTGTCTAACAGAGTCCACGCTTTCATCTTGCTGTCTTCTACAAAGTTTCATAAGTCTTTTTCCAATTTCCTCTCGATTGCTGACTTATTTCTGTCTTTGCTTCTACTGAGTTTCTTCATGATTGATTTAATAGCTTCCACATGATTTGTATCTCATCTTTTCATGTGTATTATCTGATGATATCCATTTCCATCTTGTTTGTTCTTCCATGGATATAGTTCTTCTTGGAACATGTTATCTTTCTAAGAGATAGATATACAAGATATTTATAGGGACGATGCAAACAAGATATGTACAAGAAATAAGAAGAGTGTTGTTACCTTTTTAAAAGAAGAAGTCTCTTCCATCCTGCTTAGTCTTCTTTGTAGGTTCCTTTTCTTTGGCAATCGATGTTTCATGTTTCTCTTTCCTTTTCTTTAGCTTGGGACACTGATTCTTGTAGTGACCGTACTTTTGACAGTTGAAGCATTGTACTTTTGCAATGTCCTTCTCTTGATTTGACTTCCTCCTTGAACCAAACTTCCTTTTGTTCCTGAAGTTCTTGAATCTTGCTGTGAAGGCTTGATCATCGTACTTCTTTTGGGGTTTTTCTTTTACATTGATCCTTGATTCTTCTTGAGCACAGCAAGTCCAAATTTCTTCAAATGCCGGGTACTCCTTCCTTGTGTTCATTCTTGCAGAAAATGCATCCCATGTCTTGGGAAGACCTTTGAGTACTATGTTCACCAATTCCTTCTTTGAAGTGATCTCTTCAATAGATTGTAGTTGATCTCTTAACTGGGATATTCTTACAAAGTATGATGTTATGTTGTCATCATCATTCATCTTCATGTTACGGAGCTCATTCTTCAGACTCATAATGTCTCCAATGTTTTTGACTGAGAAGAGATTTGTTAGGGCATCGTACATCTTCTTTGATGAGTCAATATGGGAGATGTAGGGTATCAAGTGGTGTTTTATGGAATCCACTATGATACTCATGGAATTGATGCCAACATCTTTGAACTTCTCCATAGCTGCAACGTTCTGCGGTTCCTTCTCTTCTCCTTCTTCAAACTCTGGCTTAATGATCTTTCCTTTCATGATATCCAAAACTTTATTCTTGGAAAGGATGAGGTCAATCCTTTTCTTCCATGCTTTGAAGTTAGAGGCTCCAACTAACTTGTTCTTAGACTTCATAGAGTTAGTCATGGCTTGCTTGACTTGGTCAAACCCTAGATTTGACCAGAAATTCAAGCTTCACGTCTTGTCTTGCTGAGAGTATTAGGAGATGCGCTAGGCTAAGGCGCATTGATCTATCCAAAGATTAGGTCAATCCATTCACTTAAGGTGCCTCAACAAGAGGTTTAGGTTTTCTGCAACTGCACCTGCTAGTAACCCTAGCTGTAGTGTCTTGGAAGCTGCTTCTGCTAGTAACCCTAGCGACAGTTCCTCAACAAGCTCAATATCCTAGCGGCTATGTTTCCTTCCAGCGTTTAGACTGACTAAAGGAGGTGTGGGCCCATAACCTGTTAGACTATAGAATATAGTGTGCTTGTTTTACCATTGATGATACCCTCGTCACCCAATCATAGGTTGAAGCCACCCTTCGAGCACCTTAACATTGACTAAGAATTCCTTCAGAATAAAACCCTAGGCTAGATAGCCAAACAAAGGGTAGCACACCTTTCCCCAAGGATAGCGCATCACAAAAATATGATCAGATAGTCCAAACCCTAGCCAAGAGATATTCAAGCCAATACTGAGAACTTGTTGTTTTGTAGCTACACCTGCAGCTCTCCTCCACACGTGTGCACCAAACTAGGAACTGCAATTCTGAGATGTCAAATGACAACTGGCGCCCTGTATTTATACTAGTTCTACCAGATTTGTTGGGGCAGACTGCTCCTTCTGGATATGTGTCTGTTCAGTATATTATTATTAATTATGGCCGACTTCTTCTCTTGGAGGCTAATAACCTAATATAAATTATCTTCTTGAGCCGACAAGGCTTCTAGGGTTGTTAGCCAACTCATTAGGGATTTCTCTTTCTTTCCAGAGCCTCATATTCTCGTCAGGTTCACACGTGGAGGTAAACACCTCCCGCAACTACCATAATATTAACATTGAGACCCTAGATTCATCTTGACAAAAGATAGAAATCATGTTTGGTAAAAACGACAAGATTTGATCCCACTAGCTTGAAAACCAATTCATTGCTTTAAATCCTAGAGATTTTTCTTACATTAAATATTTTCTACTTAATTTTAAAACACTTAAAATTTTATTTGCAAAATGTAAGATAAAGAAGAAACATGACCGAATTATATATGTTATTTTTTCTAAGCTTGACAATACATATTCTACTTTTGTATCTACTTTTCACTCCACAAGATAAGCACTTATTAGCCAAGGGGATACTTACAAAATTCCATCTTTTGAATCCTTTTGTGATTCTCTCATTAGAGAGAAAGATAGTCTCTTTTCATTTTAGAGTGATTAGCACTGCACATACATCTAATAAATATTTAGTCTCGCAATAGAAGGGGATATAGGTGTAAGGAATTCAAAAATATATTATGCACAATGTACTTCTAGAGTAAACATTGGTCAGTGGTATGTTGGGAATGTTACAGTTTGGTTTACTTAGATCATGTGTAAGGTGATAATGAGACTCAGTAGGAGACTAGGTACATTACAAAGTGGCACCAGAGATTTTTCATAAGGGTTTATGGAGTGACATGGCCAACCTAGGGTGTTTGGGGACGTTATAGATTAGTATCAGAGCTATTGGTTCAACATTGGACTTGTATGGGCCAGATATTAGTGTGAATAGATGTGTATGCTAAGAATTGGTACTGTGTAGTACATATATTAGTTTGTGTGTAATACCATTGGTGCGCAGTATAGAGTTGTGATGCACACAAAGAAAGTGATGTGTGGGTATGCGCACTAGAGTTTGGGATGTTAAAATCATCCAAGAAATCCAAGTGAAAGGATTTTGACAAAATGGTGCAAAGTTTTCATGTAGTTGTTGCATGAAAACATCTAACAAATCTTAATTGCTTGCACATTTTGCATAATGTTAAATGGATAGAGAAGGACATATTCAATGCATAAGGTTAAGAGCATGTAAGATGCATAGAGGAATTATAGTCCTGATGATGAATTTGGGGATATGTATATCGGTTTGGGTTTCAATGGTACATAATCCAAGGAGGAGCGCATGAACTTGATAGAAATTGTGAAAGTATTGCAGAAATATGTCTAGAGTTATAAGGATGATAATGAAAGGCTTATGAAGGCCAAGGTGCATCAAGATGAGTTCAATGTCAAATTGATGTAGAGCCTCGACATAATAGAAAATAATATGGATAAGGATACATAGATGATTATATAAAAAATGCGTAGGTCTCATGATGAGAAAATAAGAGAAGAAAGAAGTGCTAGTAAGCATTATTTCAGGAAGACATGCAGTAGCTCAAGTCCATCTTTTGTCAAAAAGCATAATAGAAGGATTGGGGTGGACGAGCTAAAGGGGGAAATGAACAATATAAAGTCCCCTACCTTTGATAGGGATCACATCAAGGATGAATATGCAAAGACTTGATTGTTGGGTATGAGAGTGTACTTCTAGATGCATAACTATTATGCACAGGAATAAGGGAGAATTGTTATCTATCAGTTAAATGAAAATACATCAATGTGGTGGGATAAATATGTGAAGGCGCAACACATTGATGAGAATTAAGTGACTTGGATAGAGTTCAAAATTTATTTCCAAAAAAAATACTTAACCAAGTGATAATATTACAAGAAAATGAAGGAGTTTTTCGAACTCAAGCTTGGGAGCATGACAATTGACAAGTGTCAAAGAAGATTTTTAGAATTTATGAATTATGTTCCTTTTATCAAGGATGAAAAAGTGAATATTCAAAGATATTTGAGTGGGTTTCCCTCATTTATTGGTGACAACATGCAATATGATGCCCTAAAATGTTGTTAGAGACCATAAGGCACGCTAAGTGTCTTTATGAGCAGCAAAGGGGAAGGCCTAATTTCCAAAAGGCTTGGGAAGACAAAATGAAAAGTAAGGTGGAGCAAAGGAAGAAGGGAGTTAAACCACCAGTTTTCAAAAATATTGTGCAAGGACATACAACTCTTCAAGAGTCCAGAATGTTGGAAACAGTGGGACAAAAATCATGGAAGAAACCTATGCAGTGTTTTGGTTTTGGCAGAAATGATATGCACATATATTGCCCTCAAAGAGGTGATAAAGCAAGGACTACACATAATTTACAACAAGATGCGACAATAGAGGACATGGGTAGAAATGTGCCAATTATTTATGTCACGCTAGATGAGAAGCAGGTTGAGGTCCAATCACACATGATCGAGGTGGAAGGTAATATTAATGACCAACCGATTGTTATTTTAATAGACTCATGAGCTAGTCATAGTTATATAGATCCTAAGATGGTGAAAAGATTCCATTTTCTAAGAAGCAAGCTTGGGAAATATTGGTTGGTGTAGTTAACTACAAGAAAAAAAAGGAAAATTAGTGAGATGGTTAAGGCATGTCTAATAAAGATGAATGGACTGTGCATAAAGGCTGATTTGAATATCATACCTTTGGGTTTATACAATTGCCTCATTGGTATGGATTGGTTGGATGAGAACCATGTTGTCCTGGATTGTTACAATAAGGAATTTACTTTCCTAGATGAGCAAGGAAATTTGAGACCAGTTCAAGGAATTCCAAGAGTTGTGACTATCAGAGAATTTTTGGCTTCATAGTTGAAGAAAATTTATAGGAAAGGGTGTCAAGTATTTGCACTGCACATGGAAGAGGCACCTAAGGATAATGTGCCAAGTGTGGAAGACTTTGTAGCACTGAAATGATATGAGGATGTATTTAAAGAAATACCAGGATTGCCTCCGAAAAGAGATATTGAATTCTCTATAAATTTGGTGTTGTGAGAAACACCTGTATCCAAAAATCCTTATAGGATGTGTACACCAAAACTAAAGGAGTTGCAAATGAAACTTGAAGAGATTTTGAAGAAGGAATAGATATTCCCAAGTGTTTCTCCTTGGGGTGCACCAGTTTTTTCCGTGAAGAAGAAGGATGGTACGTTGAGAGTTTGTATTGACTTTGGGAAGTTGAACAAAGTAATGATAAAGAACAAGTATCCTTTTCCAATGATATATAACCTATTTGATCAATTGAGAGCTACGCATATATTTTCCAAGATAGATATCAAATCTGGTTATCGCCGAGTAAGAATAAAAAAGGAAGACACTAGTAAGACTTCCTTCACAACAAAGTATGGTCATTACGAGTTTACAATGGTTCCTTTTGGCTTGTCTAATGCACTAGTTTCCTTCATGTGTTTAATGAGTGGAGTTTTCAGAAGTTGCTTGGATACGTTTGTCATTGTATTTTTGGATGAAATTCTTATTTACTCAAAGTCTGAGGAAGAGCATGAGCATCACTTGAGGATGGTGTTGCAGGTGTTGAGGGAGAATCAACTTTATGCAAAGTTGAGCAAGTGTTCATTTTATCAACAACAAATTCATTATTTGGGTCATATTATTTCATAAGAAGGAATAGTTGTGGACCCAGTGAAGATAAAATTCATTGAGGAATGGCCAACACCAAGAAATGTCTCAGAAGTGAGATCCTTTATGGGACTGGGAGGGTAATATAAAAGGTTTATCAAAGGATTCTCACAGATTGCGCATCCAATTACATCCATGTAGAAGAAAGGTGTGCGATTTGATTGGACTCCACATTGCATAAGGAATTTTTAGCACTTGAATAATTTGTTAACAAGTGCACCGATTTTAAGAACTGTTGATCCAGATGCAAACTTTGTTGTGTGCATGGATGCATGCAAGGAATTACTTGATGGATTCCTGAGTTAGAATGGGCATGTAGTGTTCTATGAGTCAAGTAAGTTGAAAGAGAATGAAAATCTCTATGCTACGCATGATTTAGAGTTGGCAACAATAGTGCATGCCTTGAAGATGTGGAGACAATATCTCATGGGAAACAGATTTGAGCTAAGAACAAACCATTGTGTTCTGAAGTATTTGTTTGGACAATCAAGTTTGAATTCCAAACAATGCAGGTGGTTATTGTTCCTCGGTGAGTATGACTTCGACATAAGGCATATTAGAGGAAAATAGAAAAAAGTGGCTAACACATTCAACAAGAGGGTGCATGAAATGTATACTACAGTCGTTAGCATGTACCAGAAATATTTGTGCAACATAATTTTGGAAGCTGCCAAATCATATATGTGTTATATGGATATAAGTGTGACTTTACAACAAGGTATGTCGAAGCCAAAGTTTGAAGGTTATGAGTTAAGAGAGGATGGGATCCTCGTGTAGAGACATAGAGTCTGTGTGCCAAATGATCAAGAGTTGAAGAGCCTGATTTTGTGAGAGATGCATAAGGTTCCTTATGATGGACATCCAGGTTACCAGAAGTTGCAGTCAAGAAGAAATACTTTTGGCCAAGTATGAAAATGGAAGTTGCATATTTTATTGTGAGATGTCTCAAACGTTAGAAGGTCAAGGTTGAGCATAGACATCCAATTGGTCTATTGCAACCTTTTCCCATTCTTGAGTGGAAGTGGGAATTTGTGACTATGGATTTCATAATTAAGTTTCCTAGGACTGTTTAGCAACATGATTCTATTATGGTGGTTGTGGGCAAGCTTGCTAAAGATACCCATTTTATTCCAGTGAATGTCAGTGCACAAGGAAATCAACATTATTGAGATATACATGCACGAACTTTCTAAATTGCATGGTGTTCTCAAGACAATTGTGTCTGACAAAAATTCCAAGTTCACCTCAAAATTTTGGAAAGGTTTATTCAAGGGATTTGGAACTATTCTGAATTTCAACACAACATATCACCCTGAGTAAGATGGTCAAACTGAGAAGGCAAATTGGGTGATTGAAGACATGATGAGGATGTATGTGATAGATAAGCCATCGAAGTGGGACGAACACCTTCATTTTGAGGAGTTTTCTTACAACAAAGGGTATTAGACAGCTTTAAATATGATCACATTTGAGGCACTTTATGGTAGAAAGTGCAACATGCCAGTGAGTTGGGATAACTCGACAGATTGTGTAGTAGTTGGATTGGATTTTCTTTGGGAAATGGGGGAGAAAATGGTAAATATATGGCATAATTTAAAGGCTTCCCATGACATGAAAAAATGCTACACAGATAAAGGAAGAACCCACGAGGAATTTGGAGTGGGTGATCGAGTGTTTCTGAAAGTGAAGGATAGACGTAATTCCCTGAAATTGGGAAAGTGTTCTAAGTTAGTAGCATGCTATTGTGGGCCATTTGAAATCCATGAAAGGATTGGTCATGTCACTTATATGCTTTCATTTCTTGCATCCTTATGCATTCATATTTTTTTCCATGTTTCATTGCTTAAGAAGTATGTACCTGATTATAATCATTTCATTGATTGGAATGTGATTCAGGTGGAGCCAGAAGGTGTATTTCAAGTACGATTGGTTTTCATATTGGATCAGAAAGACAAGCAACTATGGAATCGAGTCATGGAGATAGTAAAGGTCCAATGGACCTAGTATGGTCATGAGGATGTAACCTGGGAGTGTGAGGATGTTATGCGAGCAGAGTATCCTCATCTTTTTTATGATGTTTGAAAATTTTGTATGTACATTTATATGTGATGCACTGAGGACAATGCATAAATAAGGGGGAGGAGATTGTAGTTTCCTTGATCCATAACCCTTTGTAATTGTACATATAGACTAGTGATCCAACTGGTATCAAGTGTAAATGTAATGAACATTTAGGTTGGTGAGCCAAGGACACCTGATTTTGGTGTTGCACGCATCAGGGTAGTGCACAGGAATGAATGTTTATGTTTTGAGGTTGAAGATTATGTATGATTATGAGGATGGTGAGCCTATCCATGTAAATATAATCATGAATATTAATATAATATTGCATCATTATGTGCTGACTGACTTAGATGAAAAGAGATGGGGGGCCTACTCCACTGGAAAAGGGAAAAGGGCTTGAGTCGTAAGTCTTATGGAATATTTTATATATTTTTTGGGAAAAGTAGAATGTCATATATATTATTATTTTATCCTAAGCTCCCAAGGATAGGGTACGGGTCACCAAGTGGATTAAAGATGCTTTTGGAGGTGACAAGTATCAAGTGGAAGGAATGCAATATATATTTCTAGCCTCAGTGTATTTTTGGGGGATTATGATTATTATTCATGTTGCAAGATCTTGTGAGGAGAAGGGGGTCAGACTGTATGGAAAATCTAATTATTACCCTATCTTACCAGATAATATTGTAGGGAGTTATGGGGGATGTATTTAGAGATATTGTCGAGGATTCTGGTTGATATACCATGAGAAACTTCTGTGGGTGAGAGATCGGTTGTTTTGGAGTGATTTTTAGACCCGTGGGCATACTCTCCAGGCAAGTTTTTTGCTGAAAGTTTTTCCCTGGTGCATTGGGAATTAATCATAGGGCTCAGAGACTTCCTATTCAACCTGTTGCTTGTAACCCTAGGAAAGTAAGTGGGGCAGTCAAAGGACTAGTGAGAAGAGAAGGGAAAAATTTCCTTAGGTGTGACAGGTGCATGGGGAATGAGGGACTATGGGCTAGTTGTCACAGTGGGAACTTAGGACTCAAAAATTCTGTCGAGTTTCAAACCATAACTTGTCGCTAGGAATCCTTTTTCCTGGTGGAGTTGATCCCAAGCTTGGGGGTGACCTATTATTGAAATCTTATGAGAAATAATGCCTATGAATAGGAGGATCATCTGAGTTAAGGCCGCAGTTGATGACTTTCATTTAAGATAAGTGTTCCTTATGTGATTGTCTTGGTTACTGCATGCATCTCTATCTATATTGACATGGGTTATTTCTTGTATGTTTTTTCATATAAGTATTTTTTGTTATTCAATTATTTGTTGCTTACTCATGTAAATATGGCATTTTTATCCTTTACTTGTAGTTCTACATGAGTATGTCAGTTTATGGTAACCTCCCTTGTTAAACTTAACATTATGATTTTGGTTATGAATCATCAAGAAGAGGATTGAGTGGTCGGGTGAGTAGGATCATAACCTATGTACTTCACAGGATGGAACTCTGATGTATGCAAATAAGAAATTGGATCCCACAGATAGTATTAACATAAGTGGTGCATGACACCTAGATGGTAGTGCACATAGTTGTAATGTGTGGTCAGTATGCTAGTGTGCGCAGTTGTTTGATTCTAATTTCCGCTGCTTAAGGTTGTTTGAAAAGATATTTTTTCTTCTGTTGTTACAAGTTGTGTACCACAACTCAAGCTTGGGTTGATCGTGTAACTTCAAGTGAAACTGCGTGGATTGTGTTAAAATAGATTCTGCGCAGTGTACTCCTAGAGTAAACATTGGTCAGTGGTGTGCTGGGAATGTTACAGTTTGGTTGACTTATAGCATGTGTAAGGTGATAACGAGACTTAGTAGTTGACTAGGTACATTGCAAAGTGGAATCAAAGCTTTGTCAAAGGGTTTTATGGAGTGACGTGGCCAACTTGGGGTGGTTGGGAACGTTGCAAAAATGGATTCTAGAGTATTGATTTTGCAGGTGGCTTATAATGTCCTACATTGTAGATAATAATGTATAGTAAATCGCTTATAACCTTTGGTAGTAAGATGGTTTATATACGATAAGCTACTTTTTATGTGGTTTATATGTGATTATTGCAGGTGGGAAATTCCACTCTGGACTTACAAAATCGACTACAAGAGCTGGGATAAAGATTGTTCACCATTTCAACAGGTTTTACACAAAATTTCTTCTCGAAGACGAGGCTTATAGGCCAAAATACGTCAAATATGAAATACAAAAGAAGAGGGTTAAATTTTTGTCAAATATGAAAGAAGAAAGAAAAGGGTTAGCTTTCTGTAAAATATCAAAAAAGAAAGAAAAGGGTTAGCTTTTTTGGCGGGTTAGATAATGCATTTATGTTAAGTTCCTAACCCGCACATGGGTAGATTAATGTATTCAGATGTAATAAAGGTCAATATTAATAAGACCTTTCAATAAAAGAGAATTAGGAGGATGTAAGAAGACCTAATAGAAGCTTCCGCTTCTAGAAGGATCTTCCTCTAGATGCTTCTTT
>JZKD02S0501408.1:121918-134460 GCA_000966675.3 Picea glauca | reverse complement strand
CGTATATCATTTCTGTGTATTGCGAAGATTATGCTGGATATTTTACTGTTATTCTGTTATTTCTAGCATTTCGTTTCTGTTCTGCATATTTTATATATCTGGTATCTTGCAATTTACATCATAATGAGAATAAAGGATTTAAATATTTTGTACATCGAAAGAAATGAAATAAAAATATAAAAACATCCAATTATATCTTGGTTAACAATAGTTCAATCCTTAGTTAATTATTCTCATAACAAAACACAATGAGGATTTTGATGAAGTGCATTGATATCCAGTAACTATGCTCTAGAAAATATATTCACTATCAGCAAACCTAAAATCTTGCACGTATCTCCAGTCACATTAGGGAAATTGTTAAACCACTGAGATCATTAGAAGAAAAAAATGGGTGTTGAAACAGAGTCTAAACATATCGTCTTTAGTTTAAAGTGAAATATATATAGTGAATACATGTTTTGAAACTTATTGGGATGATTTTCAAAATGAAAGTAAGCGTATCTCAATCTCACTGACCTATTTTTAAATTATATTTCTCACCATTTCAAGCATACAAAAATAGGGACAAACCAACAAGGCCTTCAATGTCAATATTATTGCATCTCATGTTACTACCAACCCATTGCAACATCATAGATCGGTGAGAATAAGAACAAGACTTTCTCTTCAAAAGCCTTTTTGTCTTCATGGTGTCCTTAATGTTCATCACAATGCGACAAGAAGGTGATGTATGACACATTGCGATATTTTTAAATGTTAATCAGATTACGATGTAACTACCCACATTGGGATGACATGCTTATGTCCATCGAATTGCGACGTCAGTTTATGTTCATCACATTGTGACGTTACTATGTTCAACAGATTGCAACATTATTATGTTTGTTAGATTTCAATGTGTTCATCCCATTGCGACATTTGGAAAGGTTTTTCACAATGCGAAGTCATGATATGTGTGTCAGATTATAACGTGAGGATATGTTGTCACATTGAAACGACAAGGCAATGTTTGTCACATTGCAACATACATATATGTTCATCAAATTGTGATGATAAGGATATGTTTTTCAAATTGAGATGACATGGATATCTTCATCACATTCTGATCGATGTATATGTTTGTCACATTACGACGACAGGGAAATGTTCATCACATTGTGATGATAGGGAAATGTTCATCGCATTGTTACGAAAAGGCAATGTTCATCATACGACGAAGATAGGGTTATGTTCATCACATTGCGATCATCATATATGTTCGTCACATTATGATCGAAATATATGTTCATCACATTGTGATGTTCATATATGTTCATCACATTATGACATTACTATTTTTGGTACTACATTGCAATGTTGATTATGTTTTTTTCATCACATTAGAACATTACATTTTGCTCGTCACATTACGACATGAACTTTTATTAATCACGTGACATTGTAAGGTTATGGTCATCAAGTTACAACGAAGGTTTTTTGTTTGTCACAATATGGCATTGGAACAAGTTTTTCACGAGAAATGTTCGTCTCATTACAATGTTGGTCTATGTTTTTCATATTTCCACGTTAGGTTGTCTACATCACATTGTGACAATGGGTTGTGTCCATCCCATTATGACATTTGGAAAGGTATGTCACAATGAAACATCAGGATATGTGTGTCAAATTGCAATGTGAGGATATGTTTTTGCATTGCGACGACAGGGAAATGTTCATCAGATTGTGACATACATTTATGTTCATCACATTGTGATGAAAGGGATATGTTCGTGAGATTGCAACAATCGTGATATCTTAATCACATTGCGAACGAAGTATATGTTTTTCACATTGAGATGAGAAGGAAATGTTCATCACATTGCGACGATGAGGAAATGTTCATCACATTGTGATGATAGGAAAATGTTCATCACATTGCGACATTCATTTATGTTCATCACATTGTGATGATAGGGAAGTGTTCATCATACTGCGATGATAGGGATAATTTTATCACACTGTGGTTGACATAAATGTTCGTCACATTGTGATCAACACATATGCTCATCAAATTGTGAAGTCCATATGTGTTCGTCACATTGTGAAGTCCATATTTGTTCATCACATTGGGATGTTACTATGTATGGTAGATTGCAATGGTTCTATGTTCGACACATTGTGACATATGGAAATTTTTTCACATAATGACATATGGATATGTGTGTCACATATAAACAAGAGGAAATTTTCATCACACTACGACAAGAAGATGATGTACAACACATTGTGACATTTGTAACTATTCGTCAGATTGCAACATAACTATTCACATTGGGATGCCATGCCTATGTTCGTCAAATCACGACATCAATTTATGTTCATCACATTGTGACGTTAATATGTTCTATAGATTAAAACATTACTATGTTTGTCAAATTGCAACGTGTTTGTCCCATTGTGATGTTTGGAAAGGTCTGTCACAATGTGACGTCGGGATATCTGTGTCAAATTGAAACGTGAGGATATGTTGTCACATTATGATGACAGAGTAAGGGTCATGACATTAGGACATACATTTATGTTAGTCACATTGTCATGATAAGGCTATGTTTATCAGATTGTGATGATAGGGATATCTTCATGACATTGTGATCGACATATAGGTTTGTCACATTGTGATGACAAGAATTTTTTTTATCACATTGCGATGATAAGGAAATGTTCATCACATTGCGACATTCATTTATATTTTTCATATTGCGATGAAAGGGCAGTGTTCACCATACTATGATGATAGGGCTATGTTCATCACATTGTGATCATCATATATGTTCTTCACATTATGATCGACATATATGTTCATCACATTCTGACATCCATATATGTTCGTCACATTATGTTTGGTAGATTGCAACGTTTCTATGTTCAACACATTTCAATGTTTGAAAATGTTGTCACATACTGATGTCGGGATATGTGCGTCACATAGAAACATTTCTAAAACATTGTGAAATTTGTAAATGTTCATCAGATTGCGACGTAACTTTCCACATCGGGATGACATGCCTATATTCGTCAGATTACGATGACAATTTATGTCCATCACATTGTGATGTTACTATGTTCATCATATTGCAACGTTATTATGTTCGTCATATTTCAACATTACTATGTTTGTCACTGTGTGATGTTACTATGTTCGACACCTTGCAACATTACTATGTTCATCACATTGTAACTTTAAAATTTAACTCACCTATTCGAAATGCTTTTTGATGTTGTGCACGTCTCCAGGGGTTTTGATTGACAGTGTAAAGCTTTTCGTATTTGTAATCGTCGGTCATTGATGGTTCCTTTGCTGTGTAGTTTGATCAGTTTCAGGCCCTGGTCAATTAGAAGACGGGGGTTCCCCTAGTGAGTAGTCCATGGTATTATTCTGTCGATGTACTCTGGAAGCTTCAGAAATTTATCGTCAAAGAGAATACCAATTTCAACATAATCCTGAACGTTTACTCTGAAGATGATAGAGATGCGTCAGAAATTGACCCTCATACCAATTTCAGCATAATATTGAACCATCACATAATTATGTTCACCTCTTTCATTTTTGCAAGTAATTATGAACGGCCACACTGTAAAAAAAGGAGGTCAATCAACATTTGGGTTTTGGCAATTACAAACGTCAAACTCATAACACACATTGATTGCCGAAATCACGAAACGCGATTAAACTATAGGGCTAGGCAGAGTGGATTTTTGGGTTCAGGGTTTGCTAACACCCGACACACAAAAACAAAATGACACGGTGACTGTTGAATCGTGAAATGCAAATAGGGTGTGGGCCCAACAAAATCGGGTTTCGGCAATTGGTAAAGCAAAGGAACTCCAGACACATTTAACAAGTGAACTCGGAAATGAGAAATAACAAAATAAAATGATTTTCCAAATCATATACGCTCCAACAAATAATTTTGGGATAAATGTAAAACCGGATTCCCAATCAGTAAAAACAAAAAATTACTGCGTTTGTTCAAAAACGAATTTTTATCAGGAAATAAAATGAGATTACAAACTCAATGAAAAAAAATATATATACGCAGAGAAAACATCCAAACACAGAATAACCAATTCAATTCAAGAAATGATTTCAAGGTATCTCCATATTATAATTTCGACTCTGGTATTTAAACATAGAAAATTGTCCCTTTGATCTTCTAAAGGATTTTAATCAAGGCGATGTTAAAATTTGGTTGCCTTGAACAGTTAAGGAGGCCACCATTTAGAGTAATTAAATCCATCGATCCATCGCTATCTAGGCAATGAAATGATTAATCTCTGACATACTCCCTCTTAATCATTTCAGAACAAAAAACAAAATAAAACATGTGAAACAAAATTGTTGTAAACAATGTATTACAACTTACAGACCCCAATGTTTTTTCTATGGATTTTAAACAGTTCATTTCCCAAAGGCTTTGTAAATATGTCTGCAAATTATTCTTCAGACCTGCAAAACTGAACATAAATTTATTTTCCATTTATCAGTTCACGAATGAAATGATACCTCATATCAATATGATTACTCTATTTGTGAAAGACATGATTCTTTGACAGTGCAATGGCAAATTTATTTTCACAAAAAATTTGAGTTGCATCGTTCTGGTCATGCAACAGTTCATTCAAGACCCTTCTCATCCATATAGCTTGACATGCAGCTCTAGCTGTTTCAACATACTCTGCCTTAGTGGAATATAGAGTCACAATGGGTTGTTTCTTTGATACCCATGCCACTGCTCCAGATCCAAGACTGAAAACATACCCAGATGTGATTTTCATGTCATCAATGGAACTTGCAAAATCACTATCAGTGTATCCAATCAGCTCAAAGTTTAAGCTTGATGTGTATTGGATACCAAAATTAGTTGTTCCAACAACATATCTCAAGATCCTCTTTCCTGCTTGCCAATGAGTACTCTTTGGAGTCTCCATGAATCTGGAAATCAAACTCACAACAAACATAATGTTAGTTCTGGTTGTTGTTAAGTACATAATTCTTTCAACCAGCCTCTTATAGAGGGTTGGATCAACATATGATCCTTCATCATACTTGCTCATTTTAATACTAGTTGCCATTGGTGTTGCAAATGGCTTGCAATTCAACATTCTAAACCTTTTCAACACTTCATTTGCATAGTTAGTTTGACAAATGAAAATGCCATCATCAGATTGATCCACTTCAATTCCAAGATTTTTTTTTATCAAACCTAAATTAGTCATCTCAAACTCTGTTTTCATGGCATTTTAAAAATCATCTATAGATAGATCTCCAGTAAAAATCAGGTCATCAACATACAAACAGAAAATCAAAATTTTACCTTTCTGGTTTATCTTTGTATATAGAGTTGGTTCACTTGGACTTCTGTTGAATCCAACATTGATCAGGTATTCATTAATCCTTCTATAACAAACTCTGGATGCCTGCTTCAATCCATATAAAGCTTTCCTTAACTTGTAAACCTTATCTCTGTGTTTATCAATATCATAACCCATAGGTTGTCTTACATAAACTTCTTCTTTCAAATATCCATTGAAAAATGCAGACTTAACGCCCATCTGATGCATGATCCATCTATTCTGAGCTAAAATAGCTAAGACCATCCTTACTGTGTCAATCCTTGCTACAGGAGCAAAGGTTTCATTGTAATCAATACCGAGTTGTTGACTAAACCCCTGAGCTACAAGTCTTGCCTTGTACTTTTCAACTTCACCATCTGCATTCAGCTTAGTCATATAAACCCATTTAACACCAATATTTTTTTTGCCTTCAGGTAAATTGACAATATCCCAAGTTTTATTCCTTTTAATGGACTCAATCTCCTCATCCATTTCTTTTATCCAGACATCCTCTTTAGCAGCTTCATCATAACTTATAGGATCATAATCTATAAATGCAAAATTTGAAATCTGATCTACCTCTTCATTCTGATCATATAATTCTCTTAAACTTCTAGTTTTCTGTCCTTTAAATCTGCCTTTCAATGAAGCTAAAGTATGATTTGGTTCACTACTTACCTATGAATATGAATGATGTCCACCATATCTAGATGGCTCACCACGCTCATGAGTTCTTGGCATTCTAAATTGAGATGGACTGAAATCTGGTGCTAGCCTTGTTGGACTTCTTGCTGCAGGTGTATGTGCATGTGGAACCATCTGTCCATCTTCTTCACTCTACTCAGCTCCATCATCATCTTCACGTGGTAACACAACTCCCTCTAAAATTGATTTTTCAATACTTCCATCCCAGGCTTCATCTTCTTTAAGCTAAACATCTCTGTTGATTACATATTTTTGGGTGATGGGATTGTAGAGTTTATATTCCCTAGACTCTTCACTGTATCCAACAAAAATACATCTCTCACTTTTGTCATCCAACTTCCTCCTCATTTCTTCAGGTACATGCACAAATGCAACACATCCAAAAATTCTAAAATGAGAAACATTTCAAGACTTACCATCCTAGGCTTCCTGAGGTGCATGATCCCTCACGGTCTTGGTTGAACTTCTATTCAAGATAAAAAATAGAGAATAGAACTGCATCTCCCCAATATTCATTTGAAAGATGCTTCTCTTTCAACATGCTTCGAGCCATATCCATGATGGTCTGATTATTCCTTTCAACCACTCCATTCTGCTGTGGAGTATATCAAGCAGTAAACTACCTTTTAATTCCATGAAAATCACAAAATTCAATGAATTCATTCAATTTATACTCGCCTCCTCTGTCAAACCTGGGGATCTTAATGGTTCGACCACTCACATTCTCAACCATAGACTTAAACCTCTTGAAAACTTCAAAGGCTTCAGATTTCTATTTCAAAAAATACAACCAAGTCTTCCTACTGAAATCATCAATGAAAGTCTTAAAATAAACACAACCAGTTAAAGAAGGTTTTGCATAGGTCCACATAAATATGTGTGGACAATTTCCAAAGGAGATTTTTCTTTATAGGAAACACTTGAAACAATTTTTTCTCTATGATGTTTTCCAAGTATGTAGCTCTCACAAGAGCTTGCAGGTTGTTGAATACAAGGTAACCCCTTCACCATCTATTTCTTCTGTAACAAATATAAGCCACCAAAATGTAAATGACCATATCTCAAATGCCATAACCAAGATTCATCTAAACTTCTAGATTTATAAACATTCAAAGAACCACTCAAATCATTTCACATAACAAGTGGAAACGTTCTATTCTTGGTCATCTCTACTCTTGCAATTAACCATTTACTGGGAAATTTATCATAGATTGTACATACCTTGTTCTTGAATAACACTCTGTAATTTTTCTCCATCAGTTGTCCAACACTAATAAGATTGCATTTTAGACTAGGAACAAAATAAACATCATCAATATTTCTTCTCTGGTTGTTCTTAGTGTAAACTGGAACTATACCTTTACCATTGATTGTAACCTTACAGTCATTTCCCAGTTTGACTTCAGATTGGATACTAGTATCAATGGAAGAAAATAAGTCTTTATTACCAGTCATGTGGTTACTGTAACCACTATCCAAAAACCAAATATCATTTGCACATTCTTGAGTGATGTTACAGGTCAAAAACATGCGATTTTGATGATCCTCAGACTCATTTGTGATATGTGCAGAGTGCTTTCCAGCATCTGCCTATTTCTTCCAACATTTGTTAGCAAAATGCCCAAACTTCTTACAATAATAACATTGCAATTTAGTTTTATCATACCTCTAATTTTCTTACTGCCAGGGTTTGCTGCTGCTCCCTCTTAAATTAGGATGATTCTACTGGGACTTCTGCTCAGACTCTGATTCAGCTATGTTGTCCCTTGGGCCAGAAAATCAACCTCCTCTTCCACGAGTATGAAACCTTCCTCTGCTTCTGCGTCTGGTAACATGCAATTGGGATTTGAAAGCATGCTCCAATGATTCTTCTTCATATCTAGATATCCTAGATTCATGAGCAACAAGAGAACGAGTTAACTCATCAATTTGCATTAAACTTAAATCTTTAAATTCCTCTATGGGAACAACAACAAGCTCAAACTTCTTGGGCAAACTTCTCAGCACTTTCTCAATAACTCTTTTATTCTCAACATCATCTCCATACTGCCTAAGTTGGTTCACAACACTCATTACTTGAGTCATGAAAGTATCAACACTTTCATTATCCTTCATCTTCTGATTTTTGAAGTCCCTTCTCAAGTTCTGCAACTTGACTGTCTTCACCTTGGAAACCCCTTGATAACAGGTTTCAAGAATGTCCCAAGCCATCTTCAAAGATGCAGCACTAGCAATCTTCATAAAAATGGATTCATTTAATCCTTACTGGATTAATCCAAGAGATTTATTATCCTTCTTCTTGTTTTCCTCCAGTAAAACACGGTCAGCATTAGACAGAGCCAATTCTGTTGTAGCATCAACTGGCTCAGGATAGCCATCAATAACATAAGTCCACAAATCCTGAGAACGCAAAATCGTCCTCATCTGAATGTACCAGGAATCATATGACTTCTTTCTCAGAACAGGAACCTGAATCTGAGAAGAACTACTACCAGACGCAACCATTTATAAAAATTGACAGAAATTAAATAAACCTTCACATAGAAAAATATGAGAATAAAATTTTTGGCACTAACAATAATAATCTGCAATGAATTAAGCAATTGTCGGATAGACTGCTAGCTCTGATACCAAATGTAAAAAATGAAGGTCAATAGGCAGTTGGGTTTTGGCGATTACAAATGCCGAACTCATAACACACATTGATTGTCGAAATCGCGAAATGCTATTAAACTGTGGGGCCAGGCAGAGTGGAGTTCGGGGTTCGGGGTTTGCTAACACCCGACGCACAAAAACAAAATGGCAAGGTGACTACATTCGAGTTTTGGCGTTTGGTAAAGAAAAGGAACTATGTGCACATTTAACAAGTGAACTCTGAAATGCAAAATAACAAATTAAAATGATTTTCCAAATCATATACGCTCCAACAAATAATTTTGGGATAAATGTAAAACAAGATTCCCAATCGGTAAAGACAAGAAATTACTGCGTTTGTTGAAAAATGAATTTTTATCAAGAAATAAAATGAGTTTACAAACTCAATGAAAAAAAATATATATATACGTAGAGAAAAGCTCCAAACACAGAATAACCAATTCAATTCAAGAAATGCTTTCAAGCTATCTCCAGATTACAATTTCAACTCTAGTATTTAAACATAGAAAATTGCCCCTTAGATATTCTAAAGGATTTTAATCAAGGTGGTGTTAAAATTCGGTTGCCTTGAATGGTTAAGGTGGACACCTTTTAGAGTAATTAAATCTTCGAGTCTTGAAGAGTCAAGACTGCCACCGATCCGCTACTATCCAGGTGGTGAAATGATTAATCTCTGACACACACTTATATATATCATTAGTTTGTTGTTTTAAGTAATAGCTACTTATTTCTGTGAACTTGCTTGATAGAGGGTGTGGAGATGGCATGATACAATTCCACCATTCAATCGAAATTTTAGAGCTGATGGAAAATAGAAGCCGGAGTTGTGCCTTTGGAAAAGAAAATGGAATTGTGCCTTTGGAAAAGATTGAGTTGCATTTGATCCAATGAGTTACGGATGACTAACAACAGACGTGTGAAATACGGATTAGGAAAAGAGATCAACGAATTACGGTTGAAGAGCAGAGATGGAAGATGGAGTTACGGATGAAGAGTAGATATGGACAAATTACTGATGAAGAAAGAGATGTGGACGGCAGAGGTTGGTTAAATAGCATATTTTAGTTATTATTTTATTTATTTATTTTTTGGGTAGGAAAATTTAATTGTTGGTTAAATCACAATTAAATATTGTTTAAATTTCAGTTTTGAATATATAGGTGTATTCAACATTTAGAGAAATTCATTAAAATTATACAACTAATATATATGATTTTATCATTTATTTATTTTTTTAAATTTTGGTTTTTAAACAAAACTGGAAAAAAACAAACAGAAAAAGTTAAAAAATTTAATATTCAGACTTATTTGAAAGAAAATAGAAGGCAATAGATTTTTTTTTCCATCTTAGGCTAAGCCCCCAATATTGGATGGAAGAACCATCTATCTATGAGCTATGAGTGAGTGGGATGCTGTCACCAAGATTGTGTTAAACTCCCTCGAGCCTGCAAAAATGGCCTTTAATAAAAATAAAGGCCATGAACATAGTAATGGACACATAACATTACAATGTGATGAAAATATAGTGTTGCAATATGAAGAATATAGTAATGTCGCAATGTTATGAACATAGTAACATTGCAATCTACGAAATATAGTAACGTCACGATGTGACAAAAATAGGCATGTTGTCGCAATGTGGATAGTAGCGTTGGAAAGTGACAAACATAAATATATGTCACAATGTGACAAACATAAATACATGTCGCAATGTGTCCCACATCACCCTGTTGTTGCAATATGGAAAATATTTCCTCACATTGCAATGTGACACACATATCATGACATCGTAATGTGATAAACAATTCCAAACATCACAATGTGTCAAACAAATTAACTTTTCTATCTACCAAACATATTAATGACACAATGTGATGACCATATAATGTTGCAATGTGATGAACATATTAAAGTTGCAATGTGATAAACATAGTAACATTGCAATCTACCAAACATAGTAATTTCGCAATGTGACGAACATAGGCATGTCATCGCAATGTGGATAGTAACATCACAATGTAACAAACATAAACAATGGTTTCAATGTATCCCAGATCGCCCTGTCATTTCAATATGATGAACATTTCCTCACATTGCAATTTGATGTACATATCTTGACGTCACAATGTGTCAAACACTTCCAATCGTCGCAATGTGACGAAGATATACAGACATCATAATGTGTCAAGCATTTCCAAATGTCACAATGTGTCAAAAATATATGTGTGGATAGACATGTTTTCTCTTTGTGTCGCACATCATCTTATTGTCACAATGTGATGAACATTTCTGATGTTGCATTGTGATGCACTTATTCCAACGTCGCAATTTGACAACAATTTTCAAATGTCGCAATGTGTTGAACATAGTAACGCTGAAATCTACCAAACATAGTAAAGTTGGACTGTGACGAACACATAAAATTTCAATGTTATGAAAATATATTGTTGCAATATGACGAACATAGTAACGTCGCAATGTTATGAACATAATAACATTGCAATCTACAAAACATAGTAACATCGCGATTTGACGAAAACAAGCACATCGACGCAATGGGGATAGTAGCATCGTAATGTGTCAAACATAAATATATGTCACATGTGATGAACATAAATACATGTCACAACATGTCCCACATCACCCTGTTGTCACAATATGGAAAACATTTCCTCACATTGCAATGTGATGCACATATCGTGACATCGCAATGTGACAAACACTTCCAAACATCATAATGTGTTGAACATAGTAAATTTGCAATCTACCAAACATCATTTTGTTGCAATGTGACAAACATTTCCAAACATTGTAATGTGTCGAACGTAGTAATGTTTCCATCTAACATGCATAGTAACATCACAATGTCATGAACATATACAGACACCCCAATGTGACAAACATTTCCAAACATCGTAATGTGTCGAACATAGTAACAATGCAATCTACCAAACATAGTAACACCACAATGCAACAATCATATATGGATGTCACATTGTGACGAACATATACACACGTCACAATGTGATGAACAATTACGAACATCACAATCAGATGAACATAAATTGGCATTGTAATGGGGAAAATGCAATGTGATAGACATTTCCAAACGTCACAATGAGACAAACACAACCAATTGTCACAGTTTGATGTACACAACCCAATGTGTCGATGTGACAAATTTTTTTTGATGTTTCTATGTGACTAACATAACCCACTATTGAACTATGACAAACCTATTCCAATGCGATATCGTGAGAAACATAAACCTTCGTCGTAATATGATGACCATAACCTTACGATGTCAAGTGACGAAAAAAAGATAATGTCACAATGTGATGAACAAAACCTTATGTCAACATGTGATGAACAAAAGATGATTTCACAATGTGATGAACAAAAACTGATGTTGGCATGTGACGAATAAACCATGATGTCACAATTTGATGATCAAATTATTATCAACATTGTAATGCAATAGTTCCATAGTAAACTACGGTGAACATAATCAACATGGCCAAACATAATGAGATCTGCATGGTCAACGAAGGTCAGTCATGGGCATGTTCAACCATAATAAACTCTGATCAACCATAGTCAACCATAGTCATGGTCAGCCTCACTCAACCACGATGAAGGACAACCATGTTCAACCATAGCCAACCTTTCCTTCCCAAAGTCCACCAAGGTATACAAAAGTAAACCATGGTCATGGTCAACCATACTCGACCAATTTTCATTTTCAATTAAGGTATTATTGTATTAATACATAAATCATATATTATTAATGTATTACTACTTTAGTA
>JZKD02S0501408.1:94035-111352 GCA_000966675.3 Picea glauca | reverse complement strand
TGCAAGTGAAATTGTTATGTGTTTTTAAAGCAACCAGATCAATTTGCAACACATAATAAAGGATTACTTATGTAAAGATACACATAGACAACATAATAAATCATTGAACATCAGATATAAACACAACAACTTGATAAAGGAGTTCACCCCACTCCGGGCTACATCTCCTGGTCCAGCTTCCAATGGATCATTATTATTAAATTACTCAAAGTGTTCAAAAACATGTCTTACAGTGCTCAAAATGACAAACTGACTGCTTCAATGGCTCCGCAACGTCCCAAAACCCCTGTATGGGCTCTTTCGGCACCTGAAACGGTCGAAAACAGAAGAAGATAGCCTCCTTGAAGTCTCCCCTTCTTCTTTGTTGTCTCTGGTTCTACAATCTGCACCCTTGTGCTTCAAACCTGGCTCACATGCTCTTTTATCTCATAAAAACTTGGCACCGGGTGCAACCGCGCCAATGGTGCAAACTGTAGGACGGTTAAGGTGCCTCCAGCCCCTAACTGCCTCGGCACTCGGTCATGTGGCCCATAGAACCTTGGGCTGGGTGCAAAAGGTGGTTAATTAGTTGTCAAACCATATAACTCTCGCGCAACCACCGGTCATATGGCAAAACCATAGGTTATATGAAATACCCGCGCGCAATTTCCAACTGTTGGTTACAACACATGTTAACACAACACATATACGGTGGTTATAATATATGCAATACACAATGGTTATAATATATGGTTTGGGCACGCGAAAGTTTTAACACATTTTTATATGTGTTAATTTATGAAACTATGGGTCGGGGCTTAGGCCCCGGCCCACCCCCTTTTCAAATAAGGCGTACACATAACCTTAAATGTAAATCCGTCCACTTCATATACAAGGAACAAGTGTGGGTGTGTTGGCTAGCCGAGTTTGTTAAGTCATACGTTGTGTGGGAGGTTCCAGGGTCGAACCCCGCAGACCCATACATTTTATACAATAAAAGAACCAATGATATAGTGACACGTGGCACCAAATGGTTGGGCCACGTGTCCACACATTACTAACCCAAAATTCCATGTGTCAACACCGTATTCATCGAAAACCATCCAATCAAGATGTGACACATCACCCCTCTGCCACGTCAGCATGATGGTACGACCCTCCACGTGGCCGTACAGACTGTACGGACAGGTACAGTCAGCATCCCAAATTTTTACCTGTTTCACTTGGCGGACAGAACGCGATATCTCCTCCATACGGAATCCATTTGCTAAAGTAAATATACCGCTGGAATCAGGAAGACGATATGGACGCAATGGCACTGTTTTCGTCTCAATTCAAGCACTTTGAAAATTGAGCAAAATTTGATCCCCTGATCAGAAAAACATCTGGAAATTCTGACAATACTGGATACTGATCTAATGAGGGTGCTTTCCTTTCACCCACTGCTTCCACTACATACAGTTGACACGCTTGCCTCAAGCATCGCTTGACCTTCATAGTTGATATAAAGCGTAATGATACTTTTCTCTGTACACCTCGGATTTCTATTGGTCTTCCTTCATCATCAATACAAAGCACCTTCTTTGCAAAACAATCTACCAAATCTCGATGAGCTGCTAACCAATCCATTCCAATGATTAGGTCATACGCCCCAAGAGCAGTGACATATACCTTCAACCTGGTAGTGAACACTCCTAGGTCTACTATACAATTATCGACACTAGGTCCTACAGCTTGTTTTTCCCCCGAAGCCATCTCAACTTGTTTAAAGTCATCGTGCTCATAGGATGCCAGCCCACTCTTTTCTAATGCAGATGGTGAAATGAAACTATCTGTCACACCAAAATCAAACAAAATCTTAACATTAACATGATTTAGCGTACCTTATGTCTCCACTACGGTGGATTGATGTTCGGCCTAGCAGTTATTAACCGCTGCGTAAATCTGGTGGTTGCTATTTGACTTCCCCATTCGTGCCTTTCCTCCTCTATGCACAAATCCTGATTGTAGCTCTGGACAGTCTCGTTTGTAATGGGGTCCTTCGCATCTCCAACAGGCAATACGAGATTGAACCGGTGCACTGTTATGTGACTGATTCCTTAACGAGTTCCTTCCCCTGGAACCCCTGCCCCTACTAGTTGTTCCTAGAGATGGTCATGGACCTGTCTGTACCGTTGGCGATGAATGAGATTCTGCACTAGTTTCCATTGAAATCCTTGCAGCTACTGTCCTTGGCATGACTATGTTACCATAAGGTGGTGGCCTCGAGCCCCCTCCCCTAGGAAATGTCCTCGGGGTCTTTCCTACAAATCCAGGGCGATGTGGAAATGTCGACTGTGTACCCCCTGTTAAGTTCATGTGTTCTTCTGCATAACGCGCACTTTCCACCGCCTCCGCTACTGACGACGGTTTCCACATCCGCACCATAGCTCTTATCTTTGGGTTCAACCCATAAAGGAAGCGCTCTGCCTGTCGTTGGTCATTGTCCATATATGAAACGTATTTGACCAGTTCCATAAACCTGATCTCATACTCTTCCACAGTTTTGTTTCCTTGTACTAGGGCATGAAATGCCCCTACCTATTTCTCCTCATAGTATGCTGGTAGATATTTCCTTCGGAACCTCTCCTCAAAAAGTTCCTAAGATATTGTGTCTGGGGTAAGGTGTAGTTGTCTTTCCAAGTTTCCCCACCAGTTCAAGGTGCTATCTCTTAACTGGAAAATTGCGATCTTTGCCTTCGAGTTGGACGCATAGTCCCTTAAGGCAAAACACCTTGTCATGCCTGCCAACCATTCTTCCGCGCGTTCACTGGCGCGACCTCTGCTAAACTCTGGAAGTTTGATCTTCTGCAATTCTTGCGTGATGTCTTCAGGTGGAAATTCTCCCCTTGAGTTCCTTGATGCTTCTGGATTACCCATTCCAGATGGTGGGGGTTCCACTTCAGTCCCTGCTGGTTGGCACCCCCTTTAAAGTCTCGTTAATGGCTTCCAATGAGCATAGTATGAGGGCTAGTTCGGGCGATGGTGCTGGTGGTGCTGGTGGTGTCGGTGGTGTTGATGGTGTGGGTGGCGTCGGTGGTGCCTGCGACGATGCTCCCCTTCCTCGACCCCTTCGAGTCCTGACCATCTTATTTAACTTAACCTGCATCACCCCAAAGTTATCAGGGTGAGTTCGAGGATGTTTCAAATTGGTGCTAATTAAACTTAGAAACAGGGTTGGGCGTAAGTTTTCTTTACTTGTATGTAAACAAACATTACTCCATCAGGGGAATTGGCTAGGTTCAGTTTAGGATTAAGCGTCTAAGATTGGTTAACATCGAATTTTAAGGTAGATTAACCTTACATTTAAATAAATAAATAAATTATAAAATTATTATTACACTAATTTAACTCAAATTATCCTTACTTTAAATTTAAGCTAATTTGACCTCATTATATATATAAATTATTTATACTAAATTATTTAATTTATTTTATATTATTTCTAACACTTTGTATTATATATATAAAAAAAAATGAGCGTATACCCAAGGGTTCAGGCACGCATGGGTTCCACGTGCTCGTCTGGCTTTCTCAAGCTCCCTCGTATCTAGCCCCAAATTATACACCTGTCAACCTTTCAACCCTCTACGCATCCTTCCTCTGTCTCACTTTCCCATCCGTTGGGACTTTCCATGCATTAGTCTCTATCTACCATAGATCTGCCTCTGTTCTGCTCAGAGGTTTCCAGAATCTCCCTTGCCATGGCTCACATCCTTGCCATTGTTCTGAGCACCTTGCTAGTGTTGGGTATTGTTGTATATGCTCCAGTTCGTTTTACAGTAACATAGTACATTGATGTGGCCACTGACAAGATCCAGGACCTGGAGTCCAATCTCCTTGAAATATTGGGAATCAATCCCCTGTCTGTACACTTTGCGGGGCTCTCCCTCAGCTATGGTAAGAGTTACGATTCAGTCCGCCAATTGTGCACAGTTTCAATACTTTCATGAAGAATGCGGGGTTATTCGAATCCAGAAATTGCATAAACCTTCCTTACGTTGTGGTAAAGAATGGTGATTTCCTCTTTTGAAAGAAAATAATTTTCTTGTAATTCCAGCTGTGTACGGATTTTGGTGTTCTTCCTTCAGTTCAATTCTTTTATATAAAATAATAAAAAAAAGAATTTATTCATCTGTGTATGCCTATTGTTATATGTGTAAATATATCTAGTTTTATGGGTATACCGGATCGTTCAATTTCCTCTCATCTGAGCCGAAGCGGCCCTTTATATCCTCTCGGGATTCACTGTCGAATGCCCCTATCCATAGGCCTTATCTTCCCTCATCATGGCCTCTGCACCTACTGTGACTTATCCCCAACTCTGTATCGGGTTTCGGGGCTTCAGACTTTTCGCTGTCGCAAATTCCTTACCTCTCCAACCCTCGATTCGCGATGAGCTTCGCTTTTATGAGCTAGCCCCCTACTGGCTATACCTTGGTCTATATGACCGCGCTCACAAGACCGTTACCATATACCTTCCTATCGGGATTTTTGTGCTTAACTTTCCCGATGGGTTCTTTTCTTTGTTATCCCCTTCGCTACAATCTTGGTCCATATGACCTGCCTCCATGACCATGGCCTTGTATCACCCTATCGGCATTCTGGTTTTCGACATTTGCGATGTTGACACGCGCACGTCCTTAGGATTCCTAATCCCCCGATCCCTGATGAGCTCCAAGCGCATTAGCCTTTTAAGCTATGCTCATGGTCCACATGACCTTGCCTTGTGACCGCAGTCTTATCCCTTATCGAGATTTTAGATATCGCAATATCGCATTGCATGAATCCCGTGACTATGGAATTCCTGATATCCCGATACCCGATGCGCCTCTTCCTTGCATGTTAGCCCCTTCGGCTACACCGAGGTCCATGTGACCTGCACCTATGTGATCGTAGTCCTAATTCCTGTCGGGATTCGGGGTCTCCCACAATAAATATTCGACGCATATTGAATCCCGAAACCTCGATCTCCGATTTCGCGATACATTTAGGTCTCAATTAAACCATCATTAATTAATTCTTTTAATCAAGGGTTAAGAGTTAAGTTAACTGCGTCAGATTTTGGGGTTCGCGATTTTGTAGTGCATGGACACCTTGTCGAATAAACTCACGATATCCTGATACCCGATGCCACCTGTCCACCGTTGACTCTTCCATGGGCCCCATGTCCCTTGGCTTATCGAGAAATCGCATTTCGCGATTTCACAATTCTTGTTGCTAAGTTTCCAGGACTCCCGATATCCCGATGCCCGATGAAGCCCTCTTGTGGAGCTTTCACTGATGGCGCTAGATGATTGCCACGTGTCCTCGGAATGAACGGATCAGATCTCGTTAGTGTTCCTTGCTTTTATCGGGAATTTTCCCATCGGGAAATCGACACTTGTGCTGTCATGATCCTCCATCCTCACGGATCCCCGACTCTCGATCCCCGATGGTACTTGGTGTTGACCCCCGCGAGAGTTGACCCTTGACACCTGTCCTTCCTCTGTGTATTGGAGTTTGCGAGTTCGCGAATCCGAAACCTATGAGTTCCGCGACTTGTGTTTTCTCGAACCCCGATCTGTGATCGTTCGGTGTGACGTGACACCTGTCCATCACTCTAACCCTGGTGGTCCCCGCTATGTCCTTGTACCCGTCGAGAAATCGCATTTCGCGATATCGCGATTCCCGTTGTCATGTGCATAGGACTTTCAATTCCCCGATCTCCGACTCTGCGGGATCTCCCGACACGTGTCCCCGCTGTTTGGACGGCTCCGATTCTCTCAGGAAATCACGGATCATGATTTCAACATGCACGAGTTCCACACTCCTGAAATCTCCGATGGGTAAAATCTCGACCTCCCAGAACGCTGACGCATGTCCTACCGAGATCAATGGCTAGGATCCGTTCTTGGGATTTCGAGAACCTCAAGGTCTCGATTCTTTAGTTTTACAAAACCCCGATGACTCTGATATCCTGATGACTCTTCTGAGACTCCTCCTCTGCACGCTAGGACTTAAACCCGGCGCAACTTCTCGAGATCTGACGGTTGATGGAATTTCGCCCGAGATCTGACGGCTCAGATTCGTCCTCACGTGTAACAGACAACTCTCCTTCGGGATAATGATTGGTTACATGAAACATTACGCGGTTTTATAATTGCTCTCTTCGACATGATTAAAATTGTATGGGGCTATTGTTCATGGGGTTTTACATTATTAAAATTCACCGAGGCTTCTACAGGCAAGCAATTTACACACTTCCTATGCAATACAAGTCTTCCTTTTTCTGCTACGTATTGGTAGCTCCTCATTTAGGTAAGTTCGAGATGAAGTAGGCCTTTTCAAGGTCCTGCAAATGTCCTTTATGCATTTTATATAGTGTGATTTGTGCAGTTATTAATTCTTACCAACTTCAAGCCTTAGACAAAAGTTTCCCTCAACATTTTTATCGATTTCAGGTGTCTATTCTACCTGAAACTTCATTGACAAGCATTGCTCAAATAAAATTAAGTTATCAGTTCTCATTTCATGCTTAATAGCTTTATTGGGCTACTTTAATGGTATCCATTTCGTGGGAAGTGATCCTTCAAACTATCTGGTTTACCACCACTTAATTTAAAGGGTGTTCCATTGAATATTCAGACTAAAACTGTAGTAACCATACATAATCCAGTTACAGGATATTGCCTAAAGCAGTTGCTTGAGAGTTGACGTGTTTTGTTTGTAGTTTAAGCGTGGCTGGAGTTAACACTCGGGTTTTGGCCCGTAGGCCCAGATTTCGAACTAAGACGCTCTGATACCATATGTAACAACCTAATATTTCTAAACATCATTAAGATTCATAAACATTTTATTTCGTAAACTGAAACAATAACTTCTTAGCATAATAGTGATTCTCATAACAAAAAATTCAGGAACTTAGATTTATCAATAATACCGGTTTCATGATAGAATGAAATAAATACATAACTCAACAAAGTACCTAGTTCTGATGCTAATTTTCGTTGCCTCCTTGCCTTGTTGCTGCCTTCTTGCTTCCTGATACATAGATCAACCCTGCCACAAACAAAAAAATAACTGCCCAAAACTACTGTCCTCCCTGCCAACTAGGAAAACTACCTAGCTCCAGGATATCTACAGGCCCTCCTTGCCCAAAACCTCCAGCAACTCAGTGCCTCCCGTATAAAATCTCAACCAGGAACTCTGCTCCTTGCTTACAGCAAGCCAACAGTCCACAAAATACAACAGTGCACAGAAAATCGCTGCTCACAGCAAAACACAACCGTCCAGAGGCTCTCTTCTCACGACAAAATACAACCGTCCAGAGGCTCTCTGCTCACGGAAAAACACAATAGTTCTCCGCCAATGCAGCCGACTCAGCAATTACAATCCACAACATCCATTCTGTCCCCTCTCGTCGAATGGTGCGCACATCCCCCTCTTCCCGTCCCTTATTCCTCCCTGCCAACTCACGCATTTACTACACAACCACCCCCATCCTCCGTCCTTCATCCCTTCATTAATATTTTTATCATCTCGGGATTTCTGGGCTCCTCGCCCTGCATACACCACCCTCTATTGCATACGCAATTCCTGTTATATCATTTTTTTTTTTTATCTCTTAAATTTATGTCACAGGTCATTAAATGTGATCTTCAGTTAGATTATTATTACTTAGTTAATGCTCAATTATTCATTTAATTAATTTTACTTTACAATCTTTAAATATTTATTTAATTAGGGTCGTTACATAAATTAAATCAATACATTACAATATACATCAATGTCATTCATAGTCACAACCATAAGAAACCATGATAATGGTTCACCCTAATCAACTAGAATCATTTTCAATAAATGTATTAACACTTTAATAATATTTTTATTAATGTATTATTAATATATCAATTTATTATTGTATTAATACTTTAACAATGTATTAATTAAAAATGCAATAATGTATCAATTAATTCATGCATTGCATTATTATGTATTAATATTTAATGTGTTACATTATGCATATTGCATTAATAATTTAATATATATTTTACAACAATGTAATAATGTATTTTTAATATATTAATAGTTTATCATTTTGCATTATGCATTAATGTAATAATGAATTATTTTATTAGTGTATTAATACTTGACTAATGTATTAATACTTTAGTAATCTATTTTTTAATGCATTTAATGTATTTATAAATATATTTAATGTAWTAATTTATTACTATATTATTAYYTTRTCAATGTATTAATTAATTAAAWAATGTATTAMATTATTAATCTATCAATCRTTTRATATGTTACATTRCAMACTAATAATAAATAATGTAAATTCATACTTTAATTTATAAATGTTTATTATATATTATATTAATATTACATTACACATCAATGTATCAATGTATAAACACTTTAATGTATTAATATATTACATGTATTATAAATTAATGTTTTAATGGCTAATATTAATTTATAATATATTAATACTTTAATACATTTATCCATCAATTAATATTTTAATTTATACATTCTTATTTTATATATATATAATTAATGTAATATGAAATTATTATATTAATTAAATGTATTAATATATTAATAGTAGTTGACAAGATATATTGGTTGTCAACTAGCAATAATCACATTTATGTAAAAAGTGGTTGATATAAGTCCATTAGACCCTATTAATTTTTAAAAAAGTGGAAAATGATGTCGATGACCTATATCAACCACTTTTTACATAAATGTGATTGTTGCTAGTATATAAGATTTTATCAATTTTTTTTTATTTTTTTTATTTTGATTTTTAAACAAAACTGAAAAAAAACAAGCAGAAAAAGTTAAAAAAATTAATATTCAGACTTATTTGAAAGAAAATAGTTTTTTTTTTTCAGCTTAAGCTAAGCCCCCAATATTGGATGGAAGAACCATCTATCTATGAACTATGAGTGAGTGGAATGCTGTCATCAAGATTGTGTTAAACTCCCTCCAGAATGCAAAAATGGCCTTTAATAAAAATAAATTCCCTTCGAAATAAAGGTTTACGGTTTTACAAACGAGATTAATTCAACTTTCTGGGTTAAAATGGCGTTTAATAAAAACAATTCCCTTCAGATTTAAGGTTTACAGTTTTACAAACGAGATTATTTCACCTGTGTGGGTTTCATTTTCTTTTACCTGAAAAATGCATTTAAAATAAGAAAAACGTCCCACGAGAAAGACGTGGAATTCATCTTAAAATAAGAAAAACGTCTGTCATATACGACAGCTCTGCTAAGCTCTTCATATATCTGAACCAGGCTTGTCATATGGAGTTTAATTTTCAGAAAAGTACTGTATTGTTTTCAAACACTATTTAACACTGATTATAAAAGTTAAGCCATAGCATTTTAAGAGATTTTTGGGGGAGAATAAGTATGTTGAGCATCAAAGTCAAGAGAATAACATATTGATTCAAAAAATACAGTACAACACTAGTGATTATAAAAGTTAAGCCATAGCATTTTAAGAGATTTTGGGGGGAGAATAAGTATGTTTAGCATCAAAGTCAAGAGAATAACATAATGAGACACTATATATTTTCAAACAATTGCTAAGTTTTTCTCATTCTGATCCACAAGAGAATAGCATATTGAGACACTATATATTTTCAAACAATTGCTAACTGATCCACTGATATGGGAGTACCACTATAGTATGATCCTATATATATATAACTCAATTGCTAACTGATCCACTGATATGGGAGTACCACTATAGTATGATCCTATATATATATAACTCATCATGGATAGGGTGATGTGGAAGGACCATATCCCTGTATAACACAATTTCACGGTTTAACGTGAAGATTGCAATATAAGGTAAGAGTTCGTTATTAATGTATTGGATTAAAAATGGTTGAAAAATGAAAAAGAAAGAAAATTTGTAGGATGACTTACGAGTTATTTCACATGCATAGTATATAAAAAGTAATAAGTTATTTTAATTAAAAATGAGATTCAATTTATTATTAATTGGATGGTTATATATATAGAGAGAGAGAAAAATTGAAGAAGATTGTATTAATAAAAAGGTACCACCAAGGTCATTAAATACATAGGAAGAGGCTGGTAAGAAGGGAAGACGAGCAACATAATTCTTTCAAAAACTTACAAAACAAGCTTAGAGAATTTTCAAGTAGAATTGATTACAAACTATGTTGTTTCTATCTGAGTAAGTTCAAAAAAAGATATATTTATGTCATTTTATAAAACTATAAATTTTCTTGCTGATCTTCTTAAACTTTATCTTCTTCCTGAGAGGGTTGTAGTGCCACATTCAAGCCTATAAGTGTGGAATGGTCTATTACCAACTTCCTCATTTTGTCTTTGGACTGAAGAGTTTGGAGATCTAGCGTCTAGTTGAGAGCTTCTATTGTCTCCGACGTTTGGTATTGAGCTAACGTTTCCAGTGTGAAATAAAGAGTAAAAGTGTGGGAATCGATTCAAAAAGATAATAGCTGAGAGGTGGTGAAATTATCAGCCACCAACTCGATCTCATCATTCTCTCGAATTTGTTGTTGAGCGTTCTCTTGAACCATGCCTCTAACACTAAACAAATCAAATTGGCCAGGGACAATACCTCCAACCCAACTCCAAACCTAGCTCCAATTGAGAATACCTCTTAAACTAATGCTTTCAAATTGGCCAGTGGAATGGACTTTGCCTTCTGAAATTCTTCTTGAACGACAGGATTAGCCAAGCTTCCTCTTCCTCAATTGGAATCAAGTCTGCAAGATCAATATACCTTGTCATTGACATAAATAATTTCTTATCAATAAAAAAATTATTTTCCAAAAAAAATTATTATGGTAATTACTCTTTAAGCCTAAAGGTGTACATCTATTGAGAAAGGTTATCAATTGAAGATGCTAGTATATTCTTAGTCGTCCTTCCAAATCAATGAACTAGATCTCATGATCATAACTTTCTAGCATTTTTTAAAGCTATAAGTAAATGTTAAAAAGTAAATAGGTTAAGGTAAGCTTTTAAAAGGATTTAACTTTCTCATGTTCATAACTTTCTAGCATTTTTAAAAGCTTACCAAGGTGGAACCATGTTGCCATAATCATTGAAGAAAGCAAGGATTTGTCTACTCAAGTTTGATCACCTAGTTGGATCTCTTATGTCTCATGAAGAAAGATTGATAGATTCATTTGGAGAAATTGGTGAGAAATATTTTTCTTCAAAATTGCAAATTACAAAGAATGAAGATGCCAACACTAGCAGCAGAAGAAACCAAAGCCAAGGTAGAGGTCAAAATCAGAATTATCCAAGAGGAAGAGGTGGTTCAAGAGGAAGAGATAGAAGCAGATTTGATAAAAGAAATATCCAGTGTTATTATTGTAAAAGGTATGGTCACTTTGAAAGGGACTGTAGATTAAATGAAGGTAATAATAACAAAGGTGTTAATTATAATCAAGAAGGTGATGAAGCCTCTCCAAATAATTTATTTTTATATTATGACAAAGCTAAAAATGACACTAAAGATATTTGGTATTTAGATTTAGGGTGTTCTAACCACATGTCAGGAAATAAGAAGCTATTTTCTACAATGGATGAGAGTTTCAAATCCAAGATCAAGCTGGGTGATGACAAAGCATTGGAGGTTTCTACAAAAGGAGCTATGGAATTTCATACTAAAGAAGGTATGAAAAGTGTTAAAGACATTTATTACACTCCACAATTAAAGCATAATTTATTGAGTGTTGGCCAATTGTGTGAGAAAAATTATAAGGTGGTGTTTGAAAATCAACAATGTACAATTTATGATAAGAATAGAGGCAATAGGGTGGTTACATTTGTTCCTATGTCAAAGAATAGGATGTTCCCATTGATGTTTGGAGAACATAACAACCATAATGTCAATATGGCATATGAAGAAAAAAGTTGGTTGTGGCATCTCAGGTATGGACATTTGAATTTTCATAGTCTGAAGCTTCTAACATCAAAAGAATTAGTTTATGGTTTGCCTAAGGTTCGAGAACAGAAGGATATTTGTGAAGGATTTGCTAAAGGAAAGCATGCAAGAGAGAAATTTTCAAAAGGAAATGCATGGAGGGCCCAATATCCACTTCAGTTAGTTCACTCAGACATCTGTGGTCCTATGCAGACAAAGAGTTTGGGTAATTCATCATATTTTATTACTTTTATTGGTGATTACTCACGAAAGTGTTGGGTTTAATTTTTGAAGACTAAGGATGAAGCCTTTTATACATTCAAGAGGTTTAAATTGTAAGGACTAGTCGTGGAGGAGAATTTTGTTCAAAATATTTTCAGAATTATTGTGATATGAATGGAATCAAAAGACAACTCACCACTGCTTGCACACCTCAACAAAATGGAGTAGCAGAGAGGAAAAACCGTACAGTGGTGGAAATGGAAAGAAGTATGTTACAAACCAAGGGATTAAGCAATTCTTTTTGGGGTGATTGAGTTGCTACATCTGTATATATTCTCAATATATGTTCCACAAGTGCACTTGATATGATGACTCCATATGAAGCCTGGTATGAAAGAAAACCTAACGTTAATCATTTGAGAGTCTTTGGTTGTGTATCCTATGTCCATGTAGTTAATCAAAAGAGACAAAAGTTAGATCCAAAAAGTGAATCATGCATTTTTGTTGGATATAGTGAACAAAGTAAGGCTTACAGGTTGTATAATCCCCTCACTAATAGCATTTTTGTGTCAAGAGATGTAATTTTTGATGAAGGGGGATTTTATGGTCATAAAAAATGCCATGATGACATGTCTAAATTTGTTTTGGATAAGGATATTATTGATGATATTGATAATTAGCAGCCCACTAATATTTCAGCTCCAAGTGCTACAAATCCACCAAGTAGCCCCTCATCTAATTCTTCAATTCGAAGTGCAAGCCCAACATCAAATTCAAGTTTTGTAAGGAAGGTAAGAAGATTAAGTGACATTTATCAAAGGAGTAAAATTCCAACACATGAAGAAAATCCAATAGGTGAGATAATAAATTTTTCTTTACTTTCCAAGGCTGATTTTGAACCATCATGTTTTGAAGATGCATGTCCTAATGAGGTTTTGGTGCAAGCAATGAAGGAAGAGATAGATTCTATTCACATGAATGATACTTGGGATCTTACAAAACTTCCACATGACATGAAAAAGATTGGTACTAAATGGGTCTACAAGACTAAGTACAATAGTGATGGGAGTGTTGAAAGACACAAGGCAAAATTAATTGTTAAAGGCAAGCCACAAGGTTTTGAAGTGCAAGGAAAATAACATCAAGTATACAAGTTGAAGAAGGCTTTGTATGGCCTCAAGCAAGCACCAAGAACATGGTATGCTAGGATTGATGGATATTTTAAGGAGAGTGACTTCAATAGAAGCAAAAGAAGAAAGTAGAACTAAGATATATAAAGACTCAAGAACAAATTGCAGATATTTTCACTAAGGGAGTTGTTAAAGTCCAGTTTTTGAAACTTTGAGATCAGATTGTGAGCCCTCTCAGCATCAAGGGGGAGTATGTTGGTAATTGATGCAATCTTGTCAATCATCTGGCATGGTGCAATCTATTTGCAGTTTTATGTTCTGTTGGTTAATATTCAGATATAGATTGTCTGACTAAATAATGCACTCAAAATGCATGACTATGTTGTAAGCGTTCAATCAGGAACACCTAACTGTTTGTTTTATGAGACTATGTATTATTATAAAAATCAAGGTTGATCATAGTTGAATGCAACCTTTTTGTGCAACTACGTGAACAATAATTCTTTCTTGTTGTTTCTATGATATTGTGATTTAATCATTTAGTATTTAGTATATTATTATGCTATTTCATTGAATGATTATCTAGTAATAAATACGCCTACATAGATCCTTCAGTTAAGCCTAAGATTTTTGGGAAATATTTGCACTCCAAAAATATTAACTGATTTACCCGAAAGTACAGGCTGAACACTGTTGAGGAGGATAGTAAATGCCTGCAAAATAGGCAATTTAGAAACCACGTCTTCAATGATTGCACTGCTTGTAAAAGCCAGAGCAAATTCCTGGCGGAACAGAAGAATGAGAACCAGAAAGACAACACCTATAGCAGTTGAAGTAGTCGAGAAAACAATCACTGCAAATTTAGCTGCTTTTCCATTTCCGGTTCCAGCTAGCTCATTGGCAACCCTCACTCTGCAATAACACGATACAAATTAATAAAGCAGAGAGCAACCCTTGCAAATTCCTGAACATGCTATTTGGCACTAATCCATACACTACGCTAAACATTATACCTAGTTGCAGCTAAAAATCCAAGTGGAATCATTATCTCCCAACTATTGACGTTCATGCTGTAAGAATGAGAAGAAAACTCAAGATGTTAAAATATGAATAAAAGCATTCTGCATTATTCTCATACAAAACAACTGATACCATGTTCTTTACCAGATAGAAAGGGAATCGACTGCAACTTCTAACAAAACTGAACCTCTAAACTGTTTGAGTAGAAACAAAAATGAACTCTTTTGTGAAGAAATTCTAACAAAATTTGATGAAACTAAAATAACTGTTGGTTAAAAATACTTTCAAAATCGAGCTATGTGGAATCTACCATAGCATGACACCAGATGCGACAGATAATTTAATAAAAGGCCACAAGTCGTCGAATGCATGTCTTGACAGTCCGGTCCATGTCTGGGACAACCTCCAAAAATAATATAAAGAAATTGGGCAATTGGAACCACCCAGGTCGATAAATTCAGTGACATCGCTTCTCCGAAAAGTCCCATATCAAATCTAATGATGAATAGCCAGCTTAGAACAATATGAAACACCAAAGTGACTGCAACGATCCACGCAGTGACCATGTTTTTCAACTGCGACTGCAGGTATCTCTGAAACGGAAACTGGAATACCAATGCAAAGTGTTGAGAAATGAACCAGATTGAAACCTCTCCGGATAATTCAGCAATATTATCTGACTGACCCATCAGCTTCAGAATGGGGGTGACGAATATATAGGTTGGCACGAGCAGGACTGCAACGACAAAGAACACGATGCAAGAGCGCTGCATATGTACTCCCATCATGTGGTATTGCTTAGCTCCAAAATCTTGGCCGCACAGAATTTCCAATGCACTGCCCATACCTAGCTGCCATGTCAAAATATAAGAATAACTGCCCTGTCAAAATACAAGAATAACTACACGAGCAATAGTGTACATAAACCCTTCCTTGGGCCGGGGCAGGTGGGAGAACCTGACAGGGATTTCCACTGACAATCCATTATAGCTGACCTAATATGCAGCCTAGAGAACTTCACAAAAATGCTAACAAAAGTTACTGAAAAACTGTTCTCCTACTAATTTTGGATAACTATCACTGCGCAGCTTAACCAGAAAATTCTATAAAAAATATTTTTTTAAAATGTTGTCAATGCTTACAAGGAAACCAAAATTGAACCCAAAATTACTCTTCTTGCTTGATTTGGAAAGCTTGTTGCTCATCCAAATTTGGATTTCAGTGTTACTATTGTTGCAATCAATATATAATGATTGAAAAGAAGTAGAATGATGATTTTTTTTTTTTCAAGGGTTTTCAAATATATATGTTTCAAGATTGAATCAATAATATGTTTCTAAATGAACGAAGAAAATAGGGAGCTCTGGAGGGAAACATGGTGATTTAGGGTTGGGGGTTATTGGTTAGTAGGAGTACGGAAGCCCTTGGCTAGGAAGTGGGGAGGAGCCTTAATACGATGGAAGGTTCTGGCCCTCGGATGGCAGATCCGAGGTTAGAGACACCTTTGGAAAAAGGGAAGACAGAAGGAAAGGCGAAAGAGAAAAAGTTCTTTAAGGACGTAGTCAAAAGTAGGCCAAACAATAAGGACAAGGATACTAAGATGTGGGGAGTAGGACCCATACAGCAAGAAGGACAAAAAAATCATACATAAACAAAAAAGGTAGAGAAAGGACAAAAGCAACAAAGACGTCTTCAGAATGGTTGCTTACCTAAGACAATAGAAAACCTAACTTACAAGGTAACCTCACATGGCATAAGGAACTACATCCAGCATATGAAAGACCACATCCTGATAGGTAAATTTATGGGAATCTGACCCTCCAAGAAAGCTCTCTTGCTTTGGATCAAGGCCCGATGGAAAGTAAAGGGAAGGATAGATCTTGAACTCGATTCTAAGGGGTTCTTCACAGCTATTTTCTCGGACCCTTCTGAGCGAGAAAAAGTCTTTGAGGAAGGCCCCTATTTCTTCAACTCAGCTAGGATGCACATGAGATATTGGACTGAGCAGTTTACCCTAGGGAAATAAAATTTCATAGAGGCACCAGTTTGGATCTGCCTATATTCTATCCCAAGGGAATTCTAGGAACTGGAAACCCTCGAAGGCATTGGAAATACCCTCGGAGCCTTTGTAAAGATTTCAGAAATCACCAAGACTGTCAGGTATGTCTCATATGCAAGGATCTGTGCTTACATGAATGTAGCAAGGGCTCTCCCTGAATCTATAGTAATCTCGTATCAGAATGAAGAATTGACTCATACTTTAGATTATGAACATATCCCGTTTAGATGCAGAAAGTGGCACACCCATGGGAATCTCTTTAGGGACTACCCCCTTAATGTTCCCCCTCCATGGAACACAGGAAAAGGAGAAACAGATCCAAAGGGATTTGCAAAAATCCCAAGCAAAAAAAAGGAAGTAAGAAGACAACCCAAACAACATGCAGTAAATTAGAATAAAATCACAAGTAACAATTTCCAAATCTTGGAAGGAGAACCTAGTGGAACTAATGAGAAAGAAAATGACAAGGAACCCAAAGCACCACCAAAGGTTGCCTCAGGTTCCAAAGAGGAGGAGTCAAAAAGACATAAGACTGGGAAAGAACCAGGACATAAAAAGACAACTGACACAGAAGTCCAGATGAGGGAACCTCCAACCTCATGGGTTGACTCATCAGAGGAATCATATATGGAGACCACCCAAGAAATGGAAATGAAGGAGATAGATAGAGATCTACCAAGACTTACATAGATTCACAGACTGAAAATAATCAATAGGCTAACCATCGATCATATCCGTAAATTGCAATCTGAACTGGACCCTGTAAAGGGGAAATAAAAGGCCTTTGAGCCTGCAACAACATCATCAGGAGGCATAGTTATCAAGACCAATCTCCTCAAAGAAACCAAGAAACAATCAAGTGAAGAGAAAAAAGGAGGTAGAAAACATTATCGCCAAAAAATAGAGGAAACATGAGCTTTAATGGTGGATTCTAACT
>JZKD02S0501408.1:47157-87561 GCA_000966675.3 Picea glauca | reverse complement strand
ATCCTTCAGACGAGTCCCTCAGAGTATTTTTAACGAACCCTAGGAAGGAGTGGTTCGGTCCCATCACGGGTCTGTCAATGTTTGTTTAACGAGTCCAGAGATAAAAAACTCGAAGTCAAGATTATAGAGTTTGGAAAAACACTTAAAAGAGAACTCTCTCAGTTCCTTTTTCGTACAATAGTCCAACGAGACCGAAAAAGGGTTAAACTATCGCTCGAAGGACGCATACTTCAAATACTTTAACGAGCGTGAAAATAGCAAGATCGCTCGGCAATCTTTTCATGTTTAGAGAGTCTGAAAAGAGCTTAAAGAGAACTCCAGGGGGGTTCCTTTTTCATGTAACCACAACGAGCCTAGAAAAGGGATAAAACAATGCTCGGTCGCGTTCTTATGTTTTTTACAAGCACAAGAACGGACAAAAGGCGCTCGAGGCTTTATGTCAAAACCATGACAAACAATTAACATCACACCACACCAGGTAAAAATTTTGTTCATAATCATCCATGTTTTGCACCTGCCAATCATTTCACTCATTTCCACATTAGTAATTAGGGTTAAATAATAAATAATCATAAAAAACCCACATTTGATATAGTAAAAAGTAATAAAATGAACAAATAACAAAATTTACCATATCATTTCCACATTTTACCATTGAGTGCTAAAAAACCCTCATTTTACCCTCTACCTTTGGTGTCGAATTCTAAGAGCTACGGGAGACCATTTGTCATGCCGTCAGCTATATTTTGGTAAGTACCTCATCCCTTATCTTTTCATGGTTTAAAAATTCAATTTCATTGGTAAAAAGTTCAGTTTTAAACTAGTTTTTTGGACCCTATGCGCGTGGAATCATTCTCGCAGGTGGCCCATACGGAGCCTGCGAGAATGACCCATTCTCGCAGGTGGGCCTTAATCATCCTGTGAGAAGTTTGCACTGCACATAATAGCCCACCTGTGAACAACGCAGAATTCAAAAATTTATGCAACGTTTAGCCAATTGCAAGAATTTTATCTCATGAATAAAATCACTAACCATGTTTGTGTGTTTTTCATGCAGGTTGCTAGCCACAATCATGGTGTTAGAGTGGAGGGAACGAGAGAATGAGGAGGATAATTCCAATGTGGAAAATCACCCTCCAACCATAGTTGCACTAAGAGACTGTGGTCTCTTGAAATATTTCCGCATCTCGGGCATGAGAGCCCAAGTCCGTTTGTTGGAGTACCTACTCCGAATGTAGGACCCAGACCAACAAGTCTTCATCATGGGAGCTCATACATTGACCATCGATATCGAGGATATCTATTTCTTGACTGGATTATCCAGACGTGGATCCTATGTCAGTTTGTCTGGCAGCAAAACAGGCGGTTTGAAAATGAGCGAGTATTGCAACCAATATTGTGTACCTGAGGCAGAGAGACAAAAAGGGAAAGTGGCCATTTGGGGAGTTACTGATTTGACTCTCCACACTATTCTCTTTACCATTGCTCGGATGGCAGGAAGTGCGGCTCCACATATGGCTCTGCAGATCTATTTCCAGTACGCCATCGAGTGTACTGAGCCCCGGGTCTTTAACTGGGCTGACGCAGTATTACACAATATCAAGAAATTTTTGACTAAGTGCAGACGAGGAGGTCTAAAATAGTTTGGTTATGGATCATTGTTAGTGTCTTTCTTCCTGGAGAGAGTCCCTGTATTCCGTCTATAGGCTGAGTGGGATCTTCCTGGTCCCAGAGATTCGAGGATGTTGCGGTGGCGTCGGCTCATGGCCCGACATGTGGCAGGTCCTATTGTCAAATATGACAATGTTTTCTTCGACTGGTTGCAGAACCAGATGTTGATGGTGGATGAATATGCATATGTCGGGCTGGACTTCAGAGGAGATCCGGATCTTGCACTTCCTGAAGACGCACAGTGGGGAGACCTCGGTAAGAAGTACACAAATTTTTGAGTTTTTAAATGTTTTTGAATTTTTTAATTATATTTAAATGTTTTTGTTTTATAGATTTACCCGAAGACTAACACCAAATACTTGTTGATAACACAGATGTTGGACCATATAGACCTGCTGGCAGTTCTCCTATCCAGTGACGAGGAGAGGCAGCAGTGGCAGTTCCACAGTACGCCGAGGATTATCTGACCGTGGAGCAGAATTTAGAGGGTCTGATGGCAGACATTCCAGATATGACTCTGGAAGAGATTCCCCAATGCGATCAGCTTCACACTGTGGGGGTTTCTACATCTATGGGTCGACTGCTTCGCAGAGTTTCTAGGACATTAGTGTGTTATCATGAACATCATCCTTGATGTCATTATGTAGAAGCTATGGGTTTCAATTTTTTGATATTTTGGTCTTCGGACAAACATTTTGTAAAAACAAACTTTGATCGTTATATATATATATACACGGCTTCTACTGGCTTACTTTACATTGTGTACATTTTAATGTGTTTGATTTATAAATGATTTAAATGCCTGTCCAATACATAATTAGCTAAAGCATCTGTCAATGTATTAAGACATCTAGGAATGTGTTGATATTCAATGTAATCAAAATGTCATTCCAAGAGGCGAATCCGCAAATATACCCTTAATAAAGTAGGACTTCGAATAGAATAGACGTTACTTAGCTGTAGTACTTCAAGCTGTGAGTCAAGTCGCACAACCAAGTGACGTATTCCGAGAGAGATAACGTCAACCAATAACTCAATAACGACGCTATACTTTGCGATGTTGTTGGTTGCTCGACCAAGACATACACCTCGTAAAGATATGAGCTCATTCATTGGGGCATAGATTGCCCATGCAGCGGAAGAGAGGTTCCGAGTACTACGGCTAGCACCATCAGCGAAGCCAATATAAGGTAGTGAATACTCCGACATCTGGCAATCAAACACAACGCCACGTAAGGGCAGAGACCAGATAACGTCAAAAGAAAAATAAAGTAAAACACATAGTATTATACATAAAATACAAGTACTCGTGCACAAATGACTTATGCATAGTACTTCTTTAAGTACAACCCATTCCTGGGTTCACTTAAAGGTACACCATCATAATCCACCAGCTCATATGCTCCTTTTTCCAAAACTTTGCTAACAATGTAAGGCCCACGCCACATTGGTTCGAATTTCCCAGCTCCTAAGACATATTTATCCTATTCATAAAGAAGAACAAGATCACCTTCAGAGAAAACACGAGGCTTGACATGCTTGTCATATTGTTCCTTAACGCGTTTCTTTTGGGCTTCTATTACTAAAGTGGCATCACGTCGGGTCTCGTCTAATCGCATCAAATACAATAGACATTCCTCTTTAGCAGAGGTGTTGGGTAAGAGCTCTATGGCTAGCTTCAAAGAAGGTATTTCACATTCTATTGGCAGAATGGCTTCCATGCCATACACTAAACGAAAAGGTGTAAATCCTGTAGCAGATTTAACAGATGTCCAATATGCCCACAATGCCGAAAATAACATCATGTGCCAGCTAGTTTTATGGATTCCTATCATCCGTCGAATCATAGTTATAAAAACCTTATTGATGGCTTCAACCTGGCCATTGGCCTGTGGATAATAGGGTTTTGAGCTATCATGACGAAGGACCAACTTCTCTATAAGTTCAGACATCATGTAATTCCTAAAATGACTACCGTGATCGGTAACGATAGCCTGAGGAACACCAAAACGAGTAATGACATGGTTGAAAAGGAATAACGCTGCAGTATTCCCAGTATTATCAAATGTCAGCATCACCTCGGCCCACTTAGTAAAATAATCAACAGCTACAATAATATAACCATGCCCCCCGGTCGAGTGAGGGTGACATGTCATGAAATCAATGCCCCATTTAGCAAAATGATCGACTGAGACTACAGGATGAAGGGGAGCAGGATGCGATCGAATCTTCTGATTGTAGGTTTGGCAGGCATGACACTTCTGAATAGTAGTAATGCATTCCTTGAACAAGGAAGGCAGAAAGTAACATGCACGTAAGATCTTCTGGGCAGTAGCATACCTAGACATATGACCACCACATGCTCCTGAATGGCAGTCATTCAAAGCTTGCTCAGCTTCGTCAAAAGTCAAACAACGTCGAAAGACAATTTCCTCTGGAGAACATGAAGCTCCAATGTGAACATTTTCAACTATCCCAGGTTTAACTAAAATATCAATGGGTATCGTGGGAGAAATATTACTGAGGTTCCCTTCCGCAAACACATCACGTGTATATCCGAGAACGGTCATGATGACAACAACGGTCGACGGAGTCGAAATCCGATGATAATTCTCGAGAGTGTGTTGTTCCAGAAACAGTATGGAATGATGATGCCCATTGTCCCAAGGTGTATCGGCCATGACGGACATGATCATCTCGTCAGTGGGGAAGATGACACGGAAAGGATAGGGAGACAACTCCTCAAGAGAGGGTGTAGAAGGCATTGCTGATTGAATCGTATGATAAGCAGACTCAACCGGACTTAACGGCATGACGTCGCCGAAACGGGCATGATCTCCAGGATCAGGGACAATCCAAGGGTCAAAAGACACTGGAAGTTCATAAGGGATGGCGGAGATCATATTAATCGAAGCAACAGACGGGCGTAGAATATCGAGTGGTGGTGGTATGTGAAAAGTACCCATTAACGAAGAGTCTTTTAAAAGACCGACTCCAACATTCTCGTAACCCGATGGGGTTTTAGCTATAAACGACACGTTTCCAGTGCGAGTATCGAAATTAAAGAAGGCAAGTTGATCAACCGTAACGATCTTTCCTTGATGGGGAAAATGGACTACACGGAACAGTGTTGACACAACAACTCACATAAAATCTACCCAGCTACGGCCAAGAAGAAGATTATAATCTAGGGGAGCATCGAAAACTTCCACTTCAACTTGGACTGTCTTACCTTCGAGAGTAACTGGCAATGACGGAAGAACACCGTAAGGATTAAAACCCGAGCCATTGAAGGATTTCAAAGTATTTTTTGATTCAGTTAACGGAGGAGATCCAATGGATTTCCAACAAGTAAAATACATTACACACGTAGAGGCACCCTCATCAATAACAGTCCAACAAATGCTCTTGTCAGCGACAACAACTTGTATTTGAAACGTAAGCTATGGGGGTAACCTTGGAATATGATCTTCCAAGTCAAAGACTATCAAATTCGTATCTGTAGGATGGATTCCACCTATTTCTTTCAACAAATCCCTTCGTTGTGCAGGACAAGACTGACGGACTTCCAGGGCAGACATCGCTGAAGGTGCTTGGGCCAGATCTTCTACAATGCTATAGTTCTGGGCCACACGAGCATGAGGATTGAATATTGATTTCTTAACGACACCTTTCGGAGGTCATAGGACTATATCAAGACTCGATCGTTTGAGATGAAGAGGACTGTTCGTAGGTGGATTCGGCGGAGAGGGTTGTACCAAATCGGGAGGTAAATCGTCAACCTTCTCCTTAGATCGAGAATAGTCTTTGGCTCTAGTTGCGATGGCAACGTCATTGTTCTTAGAATCACCGGTGCACATCAAAACATATGATGTCATAGACGTAGAAGGTTGGTCATGAATGACCAAAGAGGCTTGTTGCTGAGACGGGAAGGGTTGAGACAAGACTACCAGTGTAGAGGGTTTCGGCGTTCCTTGAAGGAACTTATTAACTTTAGCACGTCTAGGACAATCCTTCGTGTAGTGATCGTCACCACAGATAAGGCAAGGATAACGTGGTTTGCTCTTATCTCGATCGTCAACAGGAGGGGTTTTAGTTTGTTCATTTTGATTATTATTTTTACTCTCCTTATTCTTGCCTTGCCCTTTCTTTGATTTATTTTTACCGGTCGGCGTAGATTGAACAGCGTTCACTTACGAAGTTTTACCGGTGAGAGGAGCAGGAGACAGAGCATTTTGAACATTAGAAGAATTGGATTTAGGGGTTGTACTTGAAACCAAATGTTAGTGGATATGAGCAGTACCAATCACACCATCAGCCGCATGCGAGGCAGTTGGAGCAGTTGAAGTGCTGGAAGTACCAGGATGAGGCAAATCAGGTAATAAGTCATAAAGAGTTCCCGTTTGTGAATAAACGAGATCAAGATATTGAGCACGAATTATAGCCTTCTCTTCTGTAACAACACCACCCATAGCAATGTCTTTACCAATTTTGTTCACAAAAGATTTTGTGAACCATTCTGCCAGTAACTGATCGGGCAGCTCAAGTTTAATGAGACGTCGCCTCCTTCGCCACTCATGAATATGATCAGATATATGAGTTCTTGTATTTTTTTTTAAGGAAGTTAAAATCTCCGTCCCAGTATCGTAACGGATCGGTAACTGGTAGTGTGTGAGAAAATCCATAGCTAGGGTGTTGAAATCGGAAAAGAAACCGCCTGACAATTCAATGTACCACTTCGCAGCCGAACCGGTCAGGGTTCGTTGAAAAAGACGTAGACAAATGGAGTCATCCATCAGCGAATTGGACGAACACCATAAATGAAAAGTCATGACATGATTATTTGGGTCCTCTCCTGGCTTGCCATCGAATTTCGGAATATCCGATGGAAGTTTAGCAGGGATAACAGGCCATTGAGGAGAGTGATGAATGGGATCATTCAGAATCCTAGAAAAATCTGGAAAATCCAAAGTAGCAAGGAAAGGAAACTGGCGGTTTACTTGCGGGTACTGATGGCTTTGGGGCAGAAGCCCTGTTGGCAAACCAGTAGGACCATAAGCAGACTATCCATAGAGGGAAGGCCCTGGCTGACTCTGTGGTGGACGGATAGGGTAGTAACCCCAAGGATTGTAACCTTGAGTTTGAGTAGGGACCTAGGGTTGAGTAGTCTGACCCGTACCCTAAATAGGATTAGTTACCCTTGGATAAGGTTGACCCACTGCAGGGACAATTTGTTTCCCCCCAGCATTTTGTGGAAAATTTTGCAGAAGTTGATTCCAATACTGGGCCAATTCAGGAGGAATATTTTGTCCAAAAGGGGAAGTTGGTCCTCCTACTGTAGGTATAGTTCCTCCCAGAAGTTGTGTGCCAACCGTGGGTTGCGTAGTAATTGTGTTGTGTCCGGGAAAAGAAAAAGGAACCGTACCACCCTGTCCACCAACAGGAATTTGTGGGTTTGGTGCAACAGTTGGGATAGTACCACTAGGGTTAGGATTACCAGAAGGAAACTGAGGGAGTGTCGGAATGAAACCGAGAATAGGATTCCCAGGAAAAGGAGGACCACCTGGAGAACCAGCTGGGGTTTGCGGAGGTGTTGGATTGGCAGAATTCAACAACGCATTCAGTGTGTGGTAACCAGGCGGTAATGTCGGGATGACATCAGGAATTCGCTGGGTATTGATAGGAGCCAGAGTAGCTGCAGTAATTTCGGTTTGGACACTCGTAGTGTTAGCAAGATGGGCCATCTCAGGAGGAAGAAAAAAGCAGTAAGTAGTAGTCTCTGGTGTAGTTTTTGTCTCAGAAGTCACGGGAGTGTTGATTGCGTAGACAGGGGGTGACTCAGTACCAAAAAGAACTCGACGAAAATTACCCGACCAAAAAGGATCTTGGCCTACTACACTGTTGGAAGGCCCAACAGTTGATTCAGAAAATGTAACAACGGTTTCTTCAGAAGGATTGACTCATCCAACAGGTCGCTCACCTCGACGAACGTGATAGTCCTCTATAGTATTGGTAATTCAAAAATCTTCTAGAGAATCAGTGTGTTCTACCTGTGGAGGTGGTGTAGAAACGTCTTAGACTTCACTTATGTCCATGTGAGGTGAAGTAACAACTAGGACTTCACTCTGACGAGGAGAGCCCTCAGGGGTACCCTCAGGTGTTGCGGTATGCAAGGGTTGTGAAACGTCCGGATGTTTCGGGGATAAACCTTGCATCCTACGTGAACGTCATGGGGGAGCAATTGTAAACAAGTAACAAGCTCCGCTAAGAAAATCCTATGGTCAATTTCGAGAAACAACACACACTAGTAAACAAAAATCTAAGAAGCAATCACCAAGCAAACAATACCCTCTAATGTCGAAGCCACTAGTTGGTGATGAAATCCAATGTCGCAACAACGAGACGAGAAGGGGCGGGGCTAGGGTGGAAAAGTTACGCTGACGACCTGCTTAACGGACTTACACCCTGGTGCAAGTTCCCACACATAATCGTGGGTATACCCTCCAAGGAGCCCGAGTGAGTCTGGACAACGTCAATTTCAGGTACCGTAAAGACCTTCCCCTTCACAGTCACCTTGGGTAAGAACCTAGAGAGAAAGGCCACTAAGGTCACCACACACAAAAATACAGCATGGGGGGACAGTCGTTAGTCCGATCCACATGCAAGGGCAGGGTATCTAGCCCGAAACCAACTCAAAGGCTTCCACTCATAATTGTGGGTATACCTCGGAGTGATCCCCATAATACATGCAATCTCTACACCGATGTCAACAAAGAAGGGTTAGTAACTCTGCCAACACCAATGCGACCTACTGCTTGACCCTTGTGTTAGAAGGGCATCCCAGGACAATATGTTGCAAATGGAATTTAACACTCCCTAACTCAAGATGCTATTGTGTGTTTTTGAGCTTTTGGAGAGTGCATCTCTCTTCCTACTCCAAAGCACTAGCCTAACTAAATGTTGGTGTAAAAGAGCCCTAGAAAAGAGTTACTAGATCAATTTTAAGATTACGCAATGTTTTTAAAAGCTGTTGTTTACTCAAAGGTAACGGAAGTGAAACTCGTGATGTATGACTCTGACCCAAATAATGCAAGGATAATGATGAAATATGATTCTTTTCATTCCATGAATCATAGTTATGGGAGAGAGAGAACATTTTCTGAATCAATATCACTACTATAATGCAAATGCAATGCTCAATTTCCATTCAGATGCCAATGCAAGCAATCATATATCAATGAACAATTTCCATATGTCTCTTTCAAATACTTCAATAAACTCTAAAATTTGATTTTCCAATGTTTTCGAAAAGACGAAAACAAAATCTTGAAAGAAAACTTGTTGTTCACTTTCCAAGAAGAACTCTGATTAGCGAGAAAAGAGAATCAAATTGAAAATAATCAAACGATAACAACCCAACCAATACTTTCAATGAAAGTAAAAACAAAAAGCAAACCAATGAGTCTTCTCAATGCAAATGAAAAATGTTCTTTCGAACCACCAAGAAAATGAGAAACACAAAGCACTTAACTCTCAACCAATCATTGGTTCTCAGCCAAACAGACACACTCAACTCCAGAAGCCATAGAAAAGGAAAATGCCAATAAGAGCCAAGAAAATGAAAGTCAAGCTACCAAGAGCAAGAAAGACCTAGAGACCCTAAATCTGTTCCAGCAAGCAAACTAAGGCAAGAGATATAGAAATCAATGATCCAATAAGCCAAAAAGATGCAATTCAACTGTTCTGAGCAATTGAAAAAGTCAAAACTCAATTCCAAAATTTTCAAAAATCTTGCTCGCAGGCAAGCAGTGTTACACAGTGCGAGAAGATAGTGTTCTCGCAGGCCACCTTGAAGCAAGGTGCGAGGTTTTCGCACTGGACCCTATATGCAGGGTGCGAACTTGACTGGTTCTCGCAGGCTGTCAATGAACACAGTGCGAGAACTTCTGAAGATAATAAAAATTTTGAAAATGCAAGAAAAATTAAAACTAGCTTATAGACCCAGAAGGTCTCTCAGGATATCCTGAGGACTCAGACACTGACAAAACAAGATAAAAATGCAAATAGAGAAAATGGCCACATAAAATTCAAAAAACCATAAAGAAAAAGGGAATAGATCCCCATCGGAGTCACCAATTTTGTTTCAGGATAAATCCGTGAGTATGGACACAAACCAATCTCCCTAGATCCACCTGGATCTAGAACAAAACAGGACAGAATAATACACTTTCCCTAGATCTATCCTATTGAATGAACTAAGAGACGAGGAGCATGGACATACCTTATGAATGCTTTCCTTAGGTCTCTGTTGTTCCAAGCTTCTCTCCAATTATCTTGTCCCGTTCAGATCACAACAGTTCAAACCAATCGAAGTGAAGGCAGATCAATATATTCAATAACTAGTCTATACATATGATCAAGGAGTTATGTAATAAAGTGACATCATCTTTATGGGAAAGGGACATACTACTGTATTGAATTAATTGAAAGTGAAACTTACAACCTGAGCCTTGATGTCGTAGGTCTCCTTTCGATGGCTCCTAGCTCTGACACACACACTTGCTCATGCATGAAGAAAATCAACTACTTTTGATGACCTTGTTGTTGTCTCTAGTTGCTGTAGCATCAGTCCTCCATACAGTCTTGCACCAATTCTCTAATCAATCTCTTACTAGCTTGTTGCTTGCATGCTTAACCCTTTCCATGAGAAATCTCCTCAATATATAGGAGAAGATAGATTAGTTACTTTGATAGGAAATGATCCCAAGATATCAGGAAAACCAGTACTTAGATAACCATTTGCTAGCCAACTCATTCTTCTCGAAGATTCCCTTCTAGAAGGCTCGAGAACTTCATTGTTTTCCTCTTTAAGAAGATGTTCGCACCCTGACAACTAGGTATAGTGTGAACCCCTCGCACTCCATCTTAAAGTAGCCTGCGAGAATCAGGCATTCTCGCAGGCAAGTATATAGGTAGACTGCGAACCTCTTTTAAAAACATGATTTCTGGAAGCAGACAAATGTAACTTTTTCCAGGAAAGTGTCCTTAATGAAGAGCTTGATTTTCCATCATCATAACATCATCATGACATCATCACGATGACCAAAATTGTGGATAACAACTCCAAAAAGGAAATGTTGTGGAAAAGATAGATTGTTGGAGAGAGAATCCATTTACCAATAATATCCTCAACAGACTCTGGGAGATCTTTCCAGGCTTCCTCATGTGGAATGCTTGGAAAGAAAGGAATAGGTGAATTTTCAAAGGTAAAATCCTTACCATAAGTCAACTTTGAAAGCTCATCCTGTGATGTCCCAAAAAAATAATTCTTATCTACTGGAAATTCATTCCGTTTTTAGTAAATTCGAATTGGAAATTTTTTTCCATTTATGGCAATTTCGAATTTCAAATTTGATGATTGTAATTAATGATTATGACTGTTGGGCAGAAACCTGATTTGACCCAACTAACTATATGACTATGACACTTGTATGAAAACAGAATATTTTATATTGATTGCAGGAGGACAAATGGAACAACCATGTTAAATTTAACTGACCATGACTCCATGAGTGGGGAACACATTGCAATTAACTCTGGGATAATTGTTACAAGTGGAAAATCAGTGATTTGGCCATTGGCAGCCCCTAAAAATCAAGGATTTAGAAAGCTGGGAAAATTACCCATGGGAGGGGAAAAAGTCCTAGGAAAATTAATAAATAGCATATGTGAGCAGGCAGGACACTGCCAAGTATGCTGGGAAGGAATACTATGAACTTTATTCTCTATTTTCTTATTGTTATGAGCACTACTGTGTGAGTGTGAGGAAAGGGAGATACTGCTGGAATTGAAGGACATTACTGGAGAGGAAATTACAATTCGCCCTCATGGACTCATGGTCAGGTTAGGGGGTGAATCGGGCGAGTAGATTGGCTGCCCTATTCTATGGTTGGGAGGAACGTCACTGTTCCCTTTGTCTTCCCACAATTTGGCTCAGATATGTAAATCTACCTTATCCTAGTCAAATGTCATGTGTGCAATCTGTTTACTCCTATGTATAAATTATGGTTGATGGTTGTGATGGAAAGATCTATTATTTTATTTCATAATCGTTGGTTGGAAATGGACTCATTATTTAGATATGATGCTGAGTAGTTACTAAAATATTGGATTGTCCCAAACAACAAAAAAATGAATTTTGTAATAGTTACTGATTCCATATTAGGTTACAGATTATAGTTATCTTCTTAGTTCTGTTAAGTAGATGGAAAAATAAAATTGTTTGTATGAATAATTGAAGCCATGTGCACCAATAACTGGGGCAGATTTCATTTCCTATAGTTGTTTATAGTATACAATGAACATCCTCTAAAGAGAATGCCATTCCAGTTTTCAAAGGTAAATATACTCCTTAACACAGGGGTATTATGTGATATGTATATCGCGTTGTGTGAATATATCATGAACATATAGGTATATATATAATGAGCACTCTAGATGATATAATATGACGCTGGAATAGACTAATTTATTAAGGTATCCGGGAAAATTAGACAGATATACATATAAACATTCACACAGGAATATAATTCAGAAAACTTATCAAAACCCCATTGCAGAACATTGAACATATGTACATCAGCATGGTAGTGTGGGTACTTTAGTAATGACTATGTGGTTCAAAGACGCATATACAATATAACCTCTGTCATAGGTTTCAAAGGTGCATCTACAGTATAACCTTATTCGTAGGTTTAGAGGCGCATCTACAGTATAAATTCTATCATAGGTATAATGCTATAGGATATCTAGCATAAAGGAGTAAGGAAGCACCTGAAAGGAAAATAAGCCCGAATTTTTTTCTGGAAGTCTCTATCCCTTTTAACCTTAGACAATAAACATTTTTCCTATTGATTTATATACAAGAAACCCCCAAAACAAATATGGACGGAGTCCCACAGACATAATCTACACAAAACCATTGCTTACAGCCGACACTTAAATCAAAATTGTAAAAGGGCGGAATAAGACTCAGGTTCAACTCCTACCAAAAACTAGTGCTATAACAAGAATACAAGTGTACAAAGCTTAAAAGAAATCTGAAAGTCATCACCCAAGCTCACTGGAAGCAAAACCCTCATGTACAGATGTTTTTATACTAGTTTGTCAGTAGTACTCCATTACTTAGTCGAATCTATTTGAGAAGAGACCGTGTACTCAATAATGAGATTCAATTTCTGGAACATAACTAGAGATTTCAAATCTATAATAACAAATCATTTTTGGAAATATCGAGGAAAACATTTGAAAAGTGACAAAATGAAATCCTTTCACACAGGAAATAATACTCAAGGCATAAATATCAAAATGTTAAATAGAACGACTGTCTGTATATCACAAGTCCAACTAGGCGTGAGCTTGGCGTAAATTTTCTTCGTACCAGAATTTTTATATACAAAAATCAGGGCGTACCCTGTATCAACCGAATATAGAACATGGAACAAATATCTTCAACCATTAGGGTTGAGACAAATACTTGACCATCGTTTGTTATAAACTCGTAATAGATGAAAGGGAACTGTGTTGGAACCCGAATACCTCTTGAAGGAGTGAAGAGGGCGTTCCCATGCTTTGGCGTGACCACACCTACATAAAATAATGTGGAGCATTACGATGTATCCAACAAGAAAAAGAATGATGATTTAATCATAGAACAAAATTTAGAAAGTGGGTCGGTGAATACTTAATTGAAAAGGTGCTCTTGCCGACTACCATCGTGCTATCCCATGTGCCTCCGAGACCGAAAAGGGAGGAGGAGTTTGTGTCACCCTAATGGGTACCCTCACACATTAAGGGACCCATCATTAGCGATGGATACCATTCTTAATCAAAACTCTACAGAAAAGACTTTGCATATAATGACCATAAAATAATATTAAACATAAAATTAATATGACATTTCAAATGTGAACAGGAAGGATTAAACAACTCCGACCATGAGAACTCCGCTACAAATCATTATAATGGCACTAGTGAAGCTAACACATAAACCCTCTCAAGTTCAACAGTAGGCCGATAGGTCTGTTACACACCCAAGTAAGGGAAGACTCGAACTTGACACTCGGTCATCAAAGACAAAATGATTGGGAACCGGGCCTTTAACGAAAGTTCAAATAAGAAAATATAGCATATTATGAATGCACTCTTTTAAAAGACATTGTAGTAAGTCCCTCGAAGGAAGGAGAATAGCTCGCCCAACGAAAAGATTAGTACAGAGGAGGGGTTAAACTGTGAAGAACCAAACCTGGCCAGGGTATCACCTACCCTTTCACATTAACCTCGAAGAATACTACTGAAAGACAGAACAAGATCAGGAGCATGCAGAAACCTACCTAATAAGATAAAAAATAGTCAAGGGTAAACTTACCCCGCGCAGAGCTGTTGTCGAGAAGTTCCACCCAAGATCTTCACCCATCCGGTACAGGGGTTGAAATCCTAAACTTGTATCCACGAGGCTAAATCCAAACAAAGAATGGTCTGAGATGTTCTCTCCTCCTTCACTAAACCAAAACCAAAATGCAAACGAAAATGGACTGAGACGGTGCTTCCTTCCGCACGAAACCAAAACCAGAATGAAAGTGAAACTGTGGGAGTAACCTTTCGCAAGGAGTAAAGGGGATGGGGTCTTCGTACCTGGGCCATATGAATATAGGGTATGTGTTGACATATCATTAGGGCATGCCAGTCGAGCCTTGATCGAACATACATATCCCATGTGCTTTAAATGTTGCAAACAGGCCTTTAAGGCATGAGGGTTCTAGCCTGTATCGGTGGTTCAAAGTATTAATGGTGAGGTAACCGGATGGCTGACTTGCTACACCGCTTATGTTAAACCCAACTACCTTTGCATTAACCACCGGAGGTGGATAGCCCTTGTCGTTACCTAACGAGTAGATGTGTTAACACATTTATAACCATAACCTTCACAAGTTAACCTTTGCGTAATTTATTTCCAAGGTGTAAGTTTAATGTTCGATTTTTGTTTAAACCCAATTAAACTTGTGTTTCTGAATAATGTTAGTCTCCTTATATAGATCCTATATAGATATCGGAATTGGCATCATAAGGCCTTACTTTTTAACCCTCGCATTAATATGAAAGAGACTCTAAGAAGTTACATCTCCTTAACATAAGGTGGTTTGGGAAAACAAAATAGTAGATAATAATAAGTTGTAATGAAATATGATATCTCTAGTTAAGAACTTATGATCATATGTAACTCATTACCGAAACAGGAAGCAGGGACTGTATGTTAATTTAGGATAAGAGGAATAAAGGGAAATAAGACTGTTGTACATGTGCCCAATTAAATTTTTTTTTTTATGTGAATTTTAAGGTTCATTACATATGGTATCAGAGCAAAAAGGTCACAACACTGGACCTGAACAGGGCCACAATAGTTGTTGAGTATATATATATTCCGATTTATGTAAAACTAATAAAGTTCATATGGTTACAAATAGAAAGCTATTTCTGTTTTGTGTGCAATATGGCAGCTCAGGGAGACACATAAGTCAAAATGGGAGAAAACCCATAGCAAGAACCCCCTAGAGATCCAAGACATAACAGTGAGGGAAGTTCACCCACAAAAGTATTAGAAACAATGAGGAACCTTATTGTTGAATTACAGATTTTCAAAGCGGACAATGAAAAATTGAAAAAAGCACAACATGAACAACAAGAGATAAATGAAGTCCTGCTACGCATTATAGTTACCAAAAAGATCCCAAAGGACAATAACCACGAGGAATAAGTCAGCAAAAGGGCCTCGAAGAACTCAAGGCCGGAGATACAAAAAGGAGATAGTTCGTCAGAAGGAACACCCTCAGCTGAAGAGAAAACTAAATCTGACAGAAAAAGAAAACAAGTAGACCACCTCGAAGGAGAATTTAAAAAAATTAAACCATCTACCTTTGATGGATAATCCAATATGGGAGAGGAAGCTAAAGCATGGTTGTTGGACATCAAAAAATACTTCTAGATCTACAACTATTCCAGCAACATGAAGGTTAGAATGGCCATCTACAATCTTAAAGGGAAGGCCAACATTTGGTGGCAGGACCTGAAATTGGCCAAGGGCCTAAAGGAAAAACAGTTGGAATGGTTTGACTTTAAAAAGTATTTCAAAAAACAATACCTTTCGGAAAGTTACTATGAAAGGAAGACAAAAGAGTTCTACAAGTTACAACTTGGACAGATGACAATGGAGGACCTTATAAATAAATTTTTGGAGTTGTTAAGGTTCGTACCATACATCCGTGAGGATAAAGTGAAAATTCAGCGATTTCTAAGCTGTCTACCACAGTCCTACAAGGACAGAATTGAGTTTGACAACCCCAAATCTTTGAGTGAAGTATTCAGGAAGGAAAGAATGTGCCACGATCAGTATAAACAATGGGTAGATTTTCCCAAAACATGGAAGGATAAGAAACAAGAGTGAATGAACCAGCGGAAGAAGGGGTACCCGCCAGCTCCTTATTAGAATACAACAAAAGGTTTTTCAAGAAAGGATTTTCACTCCAACCATCCAAATATGCAAGGCAGTGGTAAACCAGTAAACCTGGGGATGAAGAAGTTTGGAGACAACCCCCGCAATCCATTAAAGTGTTGGGAATGCGGAGAAGCTCATCTAAGGAAGAACTGTCCGCGTTTGAGTTCAACAAACAGAACTGTTGTTCATAATCTGAAAGAAGCCTCGACAGTGGGAGATGTGAGAAGAAGCCTACATAGGATAAATGCAGCCATAGATGGTCGACAAGTTGACCACCAGTCCTCGGTGGTGGAAATTGAAGGTAAAATCAATGACACTCGAATCTTTGTTTTAATTGACCCTGAAGCTACGTTAAGTTATATTACACCTAATGTGGCAGACGCAAACAAACTTAAGAAACTGAAGAATGCAAAGTCTTGTCTTGTACAATTAGTGACTGGTACTAAAAGAAAGGTAGTTGAGTTTGTTCTAGATTTTGAGTTCAGCTTAGACGGTCAAAATATAAAGACTCATCTGAACATCCTACCACTAGGATCTTACGATATGATTATCGGGATGGATTAGTTGGAACAACACAAAGTAGTACTAGATTGCTATACAAAGATACTTAGCTATAAGGACGATTTTGGCACTGTTAGAACAGCCCAAGGTATACCAAAACTGGTATCAGTTAGACAAGTTTCAGCAATGCAACTCAATAAATGTATGAGGAAGGGATGTCAAGTTTATGCCATCCAGGTAACGAATCTACTAGGAAAAGATGATAAGCCAAAATTAGAAGACTTTGATGTCCTACGTGAGTTCAGAGACATGTTTGTGGATGAGATACCAGAATTACCCCCTAAAAGGGAAATAGACTTCTCCATAGACCTGTTACCCAGTTCTGCCCCTATATCAAAGGAACCTTACCGAATGAGTCTACCAGGACTGACATAACTAAAAATACAATTATAGGAATTGTTGGACAAAGAGTACATCAGACCGAGTGTCTCACCGTGGGGAGCACCAGTCCTCTTTGTGAAAAAGAAGGAAAATACTCTAAGATTGTGTATTGATTATAGATAAATGAACAAAATGACTATTAAGAATAAATACCCCTTACCCAGGATAAATGATTTGTTCAATCAAGTAGGGGGGGCCAAGATCTTTTCAAAATTGGATTTACGATCTGGTTATCATCAAGTTTGGATAAAAGACAAGGACATAAACAAAAGAACATTTCGGACAAGATATGGACACTACGAGTTTGTAGTCATACCTTTCGGACTCACTAATGCCCCAGCCACGTTTATGTCCCTAATGAATAGTATTTTCAGTGAGTACTTGGACAAGTTCGTGGTAGTATTCATCGACGATATCCTAGTCTATTCAAAGACAAAGGAGGAACATGAGGAACACTTGAGAATAGTGTTGCAAACATTAAGGAAGCACAAGTTGTATGCCAATTTCAACAAGTGTGACTTCTATTAGAGAAAAATACAATATCTTGGACATGTAATTTCAGTAGAAGGCATTGTCGTAGACCCAGAAAAGACAAAAGCCATTAGGGAATGGCCGGTGCCTAAAGATGTAGCGGATATATGGTCATTCATGGGAATCACCGGATATTATCGTAGGTTTATAGACGGGTTTTCCAAGATAGGCTACCCTATCACATCATTACAAAAGAAAGGGACCAGGTTTAACTGGTCGGATAAATGTCAAGACAGCTTCATAAAACTAAAAGAGTTATTGACAACAACACCCATCTTGAAAGTAGCAGATCTAGATAAAGACTTCACCATATTGATGCGAGTAAAGAAGGACTAGGTGGTGTCCTAACCTAGGAAGGACATGTTATTTGTTATGATTCCTGGAAATTGAAGGAACACGAGCGAAATTATGTCACTCATGACTTAGAATTAGCAGCGGTAATACACGCCTTAAAGATGTGGCGACACTACATAATGGGCAGAAGATTCCTATTATTAACAAACAATAGTGGGGTGAAATATGTGTTTAACCAACCAGATCTTAACGCAAGGCAAGCAAGGTGGTTAGCCTTCCTGAGCGAATTCAACTTCAAAGTCAGACATATCAAGGGCAAGGAAAATAAAGTAGCAGATGCTTTAAGTAGAAGAGTCCATGGGTTATTTGAGATGAATGTTAGTTGGGCAGAAAGTGATTTGGAAGGAAGAATAAGAATGGTAGGCATTGATGACGAAAACTATATGAAAATAATGATAGAAGTACCGAACAATACTGCGAACTCAGAGAAACCATATCTAAGTATTGACGAGAAGGGACTGCTACGATTTAAAAACAGACTTTACATACTAGATTCAATAGAGTTAAAATTAGCAATCTTGGACGAAGCGCATAAGAAACCATATTCTGGCCACCCAGGTTACCAGAAGATGATAACAACACTTAGGAAACTATTTTATTGGCCTAATATGAAGGGCGAAATAGCAGAATACTTGGCTAGGTGCCAAGATTGTCAGCAGGTTAAGGCCGAGCATCAACATCCAGCTGGCCTATTACAACCATTACCCATAACAGAATGGAAGTGGGAGACCATATCGCTGGATTTTATAACAGGTTTGCCTAAAACTCATAAACATAACGATTCTATTATGGTGGTAATTGATAAACTCAGTAAGTCTGCACACTTTATTCCAGTAAAGTCTACTTTTAAAGCTATAAACATTGCTGAAATATTCATGAAAGAAATTTTTAGACTGCATGGTATTCCTAAATTGGTGATTTCAGATAGAGATGTAAAATTTACATCCGCCTTTTGGAAGGAATTGTTTGCAGGGCTAAATACTAACTTGAATTTTAGTACCAGTTATCACCCACAAACGGATGGACAGACCAAAAGGACAAACCAAATCATGGAGGATATGCTTTGTATGTATTTAAGAACAAAACCAAACAAGTGGGAAGACTATCTACACTTGGTAGAATTTGCATATAACAATGGATACCAGACTTCGGCTAAATTGAGCCCTTTTGAAATACTGTATGGAAGAAAATGTACGACTCCAATTAGTTGGGATAACCCAACTAACAGACTCATGGTGGGAACAGAGATGCTCCAAGAAATGGAAAACACGGAAAGGAAGGTACAATAGAATTTGAAAGAAGCACAAGATAGACAAAAAAGCTATGCAAATCAAAAAAGAAGACACTTGGAATTCCAAGTGGGAGACCATGTTTATTTAAAATTCAAAGCTCAAAGAAGTTCATTGAAGTTAGGAAACTGTGCCAAGCTGGCACCCAAGTTTTGTGGGCCCTTCGAGATACTAGCTCGAATTGGACCCGTAGCATACCAACTTGCACTCCCGACTAATCTGAAAATTCATAATGTTTTTCATATTTCCTTGTTGAAAAAGTATATTCATGACCCTACTCATATGATTGATTGGAACTTGGTGTAGGTGGAACCCAAAGGTGAGTTCCAGGTGGAACCCATGCGCATTCTGGACCGGAGAGAAATAGCACTTTGGAACAGAGTTGTCACTCAGGTAAAGGTGCAATGGAAGCACTTTAGTCCTGAGGAGCCCACTTGGGAGTTGGAGGGAGATTTGAGGAAATCTCATCCAATCCTGTTCCAGGAAAGGAACAAACACTGAGGACAGTGTTTTACTGAAAGGGGAAAGGATGTGATGTCCAAAAAAAATAATTCTTATCTACTGGAAATTCATTCCGTTTTTAGTAAATTCTAATTGGAAAATTTTTGCCATTTATGGAAATTCCGAATTTCAAATTTGATGATTGTAATTAATGATTATGACTGTTGGGCAGAAACCTGATTTGAACCAACTAACTATTTGACTATGACACTTGTATGAAAACAGAATATTTTATATTGATTGCAGGAGGACAAATGGAACAACCATGTTAAATTTAGTTGACCATGACTCGATGAGTGGGGAACACATTGGAATTAACTCTGGGTTGATTGTTACAAGTGGAAAATCATTGATTTGGCCATTGGCAGCCCCTAAAAATCAAGGATTTAGAAAGATGCAAAAATTACCCATGGGAGGGGGAAAAGTCCTAGGCAAATTAATAAATATCATATGTGAGGAGGCAGGATGTTGCCAAGTATACTGGGAAGGAAGACTATGAACTTTATTCTATGTTTTCTTGTTGTTATGAGCACTACTATGTGAGTGTGAGGCAAGGGAGATACTACTGGAATTGAAGGACATTACTGAAGAGGAAATTCCAATTCGCCCTCATGGACGGCTAGGGGGTGAATCAGGCAAGTAGATTAGCTGCCCTATTCTATGGTTGGGAGGAACGTGGTTGTTCCCTTTGTCTTCCTACAATTTGGCTAAGATATGTAACTCTACCTTATCCTAGTCAAATTTCATGTGTGCAATCTATTTACTCCTATGCATAAACTCTGGTTGATGGCTGTGATGGAAAGATCTATTATTTTATTTCATAATCGTTGGCTAGAAATGGACTCATTATTTAGATATGATGTTGAGTACTTACTAAGATATTGGAATGTCCCAAACAACAAAAAAATGAATTCTATAATAGTTTCTGATTCCATATTAGGTTACAGATTACAGTTATATTTTTAGTTTTTCTATGTAAATGGAAAAACAAAATTGTTTGTATGAATACTTGAAGCCACGTGCACCAACAACTGGGGCATATTTCATTTCCTATAGTTGTCTATAGTATACAATGAACCTCCTCTAAAGAGAATACCAATCCAGTTTTCAAAGGTAAATATACTCCTTAACACAGGGGTATTAAGCGATATGTATATCGAGTTGTGTGAATATATCATGAACATATAGGTATATGTATAATGAGCGTTCTAGATGATATAATATGACGCTAGAATAGACTGATTTATTAAGGTATCCGGAAAAACTAGACAAATATACATATAAACATTCACATAGAAATATAATTCAGAAAACTTATCAAAACCCCATTGCAGAACATTAAACATATGTACATCAGCATGGTAGTGTGGGTACTTTAGTAATGACTCTGTGGTTCAAAGGCGCATCTACATTATAACCTCTGTTGTATGTTTCAAAGGTGCATCTACAGTATAACCTTATTCGTAGTTTTAGAGGCGCATCTACAGTATAACTTTTGTCGTAGGTATAATGCTACAGGATATCTAGCATAAAGGATTAAGGAAGCACCTGAAAGGAAAATAAGCCTAATTTTTTTTCTAGAAGTCCCGATCCCTTTTAACCTTAGACAATAAACATTTTTCCTGTTGATTTATATACAAGAAACCCCAAAAAAAAATCTGGACAGAGTCCCACAGACATAAGCTGCATGAAACCATTACTTACAGCTGACTCTTAAATCAAAATTGTAAAAGGGCGGAATAAGACTCGTGTTCAACTCCTACCAAAAACTAGTGCTATAACAAGAATACAAGTGTACAAAGCTTAAACGAAATCTAAAAGTCATCACCCAAGCTCGGTGGAAGCAAAACCCTCATGCACAGATGTTTTTATACTAGTTTGTTGGTAGTACTCCATTACTTAGTCGAATCTGTCTGAGAAGAGACCGTGTACTCAATAATGAGATTCAATTTCTGGAACATAACTAGAGATTTCAAATCTATAATAACAAATCATTTTCGAAAATAGCGAGGAAAACATTTGAAAAGTGACAAAATGAAATCATTTCACACAAGAAATAATACTCAAGGCATAAATATCAAAATGTTAAATAGAACAACTGTCTGTATATCACAAGTCCAACTAGGCGTGAGCTTGGCATAAATTTTCTTCATACCAGAATGTTTATATACAAAAATCAGGGCGTACCCCGTATCAACTGAATATAGAACATGGAACAAATATCTTCAACCATTAGGGATGAGACAAAGCCTTGACCATCATTGCTTATAAACTCGTAATAGACGGAAGGGCAATGTGTTGGAACCTGAATACCTCTTGAAGGAGTGAAGAGCGTGTGCCCATGCTTCAGCATGACCACACCTACACAAAATAATGTGGAGCATTACGATGTATCCAATAGGAAAAAGAATGATGATTTAATCACAGGAACTGAATTTAGAAAGTGGGTTGGTGAATACTTAACTGAAAAGGTGCTCTTTCCAACTGCCATCGCGCTATCTTGTGCACCTCCCAGACCGAAAAGGGAGGAGGAGTTTGTGTCACCCTGATGGGTACCCTCGCACATTAAGGGACCCATCATTAGCGATGGATACCAGTCTTAATCAAAACTCTACAGAAAAGAATTTGCGTATAATGACCATAAAATAATATTAAACATAAAATTAATATGACATTTCAAATGTGAATAGGAAGGATTTAACGACTTCATCCATGAGAACACCGCTACAAATCATTATAATGGCACCAGTGAAGTTAACACAGAAACCCTCTCAAGTTCAACAGTAGGCCGATAGGTCTGTTACACACCCGAGTAAGGGAAGACCCGGACTTGACACTCAGTCATCAAAGACAAAACGATTGGGAACTGGGCCTTTAACAAAAGTTCAAACAAGAAAATATAGCATATTCTGAATGCACTCTTTTAACAGACATTGTAGTAATTCCCTCTAAGGAAGGAGAATAGCTCAGCCGACGGAAAGATTAGTACAGAGGAGGGGTTAAACCGTGAAGAACCAAACGTGGCCAGTGTATCACCTGCACTTTCACATTAACCGTGAAGAATACTAGCGAAAGATGGACCGAGATCAAGATCATGCAGAAACCTACCTAACAAGATAAAAAATAGTCAAGGGTAAACTTACCCCACGCAGAGCTGTTGTCGAGAAGTTCCACCCAAGATATTCACCCATCCGGTACAGGGGACGAAATCTTAAACTTGTATCCACGAGGTTAAAACCAAACAAATAATGGTCTGAGACGTTCTCTCCTCCTTCACTAAACCAAAACCGAAATGCAAACGAAAATGGACTGAGACGATGTTTCCTTCCGCATGAAACCAAAACCAGAATGAAAGTGAAACATCGGGAGTAACCTCTCGCAAGGAGTAAAGGGGATGGGGTCTTTTTACCTTGGCCATGTGAATATAGGGTATATTTCGACATATCATTAGGGCACACCAGTCGAGCTCTGATCAAACAGACATATCCCAGGTGCTTTAAATGTTGCAGACAGGCCTTTAAGGCACAAGGGTTCCAGCCTGTATCGGTGGTTCAAAGTATTAATGGCAAGGTAACTGGATGGCTGACTTGCTACACCACTTATGTTAAAACCAACTACCTTTGCATTAACCACCCAAGGCAGATAGCCCTTGTCATTACCTAACAAGTAGATGTGTTAACACGTTTATAACCATAACCTTCACAATTTAACCTCTGCGTAATTTATTTCCAAGGTACAAGTTTAATGTTCAATTTTTGTTTAAACCCAATTAAACTTGTGTTTCCAAATAATGTTAATCTCCTTATATAGATCCTATATAGATATCGGAATTGGCATCATAAGGCCTTACTTTTTAACCCTCGCATTAGTATGAAACAAACTCTGAGAAGTTACATCTCCTTAACATAAGTTGGTTTGGGAAAATGAAACAGTAGATAACAATAAGTTGGAATGAAATATGATATCTCTAGTTAAGAACTTATGATCATATGTAACTCATTACCGAAATAGGAAGCGATGACTGTATGTTAATTTAGGATAAGAGGAATAAAGGGAAATAAGACTGCTATACATGTGCCCAATTAATTTTTTTTTTTATGTGAATTTTGAGGTTCATTACACATCCACATAAATCTGACTGAATCCATTGTAGTAGTCCGATTTCCATGGAAATACCACCAGGTTCACCCCCCTGAAGCAGATATCCTCAAAAGATGGAACCTGAAAGAAGATGCGAATAATATCCCTGGGACAAGAAGAAGGCCCTTGTTAAGATCCATGACTTTTGAAAACCCTCGCAGGTGGGCTTCGTCAAGCTCAACTTTGAAGGTGATTTAAAGGGAAACTTGGGTTCAGTAGGTGCAGGAGGTATCTTCAGAAACCACCTTGGAGAATTCAGTCTCTTCTTCACTTCTCCCCTTGGATCTACAACGAACAATGCAACAGATTTGGCCAGCCTTAGGCAAGGCCTGGAAATAGCCATGGAAAGAGGCTTCTTGGCGTTGGAGGTATAAGGGGAATCCCTTCTCATCATCAGAGGTATTCAGTGCCTCATGAATGGGGGAAAGAAAGAGAAACTGACTTAGAACTGGTGCCTAAGCCATGGTTTTTCTGCCCTTGAAACTTTGGTGGCTATCATTTCTACGATTGTTGTAGAGCCAATCAAGAGAAAAGATAATTCAATAGTTGATTGCATAGAAAACATAGGTGTCAACCTTCCCAATAAGTTATGGGCTTGGCTCCTAGGAGACCCACTACCATGTGAAGTGGTCGGTTAGATCCAGCATGGATGCTAAGATGACATGCATAATTGGAAGAGGGATCAAATACACATTAGCAGGGACACCTATGAACAGGATCCTCTGCACGAAGAGACACCCCAAGAGAAAGGGTAGAGAGCGACTTAGACTTTGGTGGTGTAACTAAGAAGTAGATTCCATTTTTTGGACTCACCCCCTGAGAACGAAATAAAAAATGGGCACTAGGTGGGAAACATATGTGAGAAGATGAGGCCTTTATAGCAGAAGGAAATATGAAATAAAGACCCTCCGGGAAAGGAAGGTCCAGATTCTGGTTATTTTCATCATGATGATTAGTGGTAAGGACATCTAGATGAGCCAGACATGATCGAGAGGGAAAGTTGGCTTTATTTGGTTACATAGCACAAGTTACCTTGGCAGTTGGGAGATGAAGTTGAGTTGTCATCTTAGCATAACTGCTATCAATGATAGTAGTGAGAATTATATCCAAGGACAACATTTGATAGTGAATAATCCAACTTATAATAACTATGATGAGATATGCCTTCTTAAATTTAGCGTCCAAGAGAATAGGCCCATCCTCTTCTTCTATCACAATTGATCTCAAGCCATCCCTAAATCAACTCTTAGCGTGATTTCTAGAGTTATTCTAAGCATAATTATGGCCCGTTGTTGGATCAGAAATCCAAAGAGAGGCTTCCCAGGCCACTATGACAAGGAAGCTTCAACCTCATGCGGTCCCCAACACCCTACCAGGGCGAAAAAAGAAGCGAAAGTAGAAGAGGATTGGTTTTGAAACTATTGCGACCTGGATGATATTGAGGCATCTAACGCAGTTGAGGACCGAGTCCTGGATAGAAGATAGAGAACCAAGAACAATGATATAAGACATCCAATTGGATGCCCGACCCGGGTAAGCCCCGCATTCGGCATACCAAGTACTTCTAGATGGTTGAAGCTTACTAGATGAGCAAAGCCTCGGTGCCTCAGGACATCACTGAGATCCATAGGAAAAATGTTGAGATCCTCCATGATGTCCATATCCTGGAAGGAATATTCGATCTTTTTTTCCGCTCTCAACATGGTATCAAGTTCACAGTTAATCAATTGGCTCATTCAGATGGTGGAAAACAAAGTGTCAATCCCCCAGGCACTCAGAGTATCCTAGTCCTGATTGATGATGATGAGAAGCAGATCCAGCAGCATAAGGGCATCCTCCACCAAGTGGAAGCCATCCATAGGAAGAAAAATCCCAATAGACACCCTGAATCAATCATGAATCTAGCGTAGATGACCCCAAGCTCTCTTTAATCATCTTTGTCTAGGGTTGTGCTCTATGTTAGTTCCTTTTCTTAGTCTCTCTTTTTTTTCTACAAATTATAGAGTTTCTTATATTGTTCGCCTTAGTGGGCTCATGGTTTGTCATTTGGTATATATTTCCATGTACATGACCTATGATATTAAGATCCTGTGTGTCCAGGGTTTAGGGGCCTTGTTTCCCTTGGAGGTAGCCCCCTTGGTTCCTCTCTTTTTGTACTATATTTTGTGAAGTAATAGAAGTTTTCTCTTTCAGCTTAAAAAATAAAAAAATAATATGTTTCTAAATTGATTCAATAATTTTCTCACACATTTGGGGTTGTATAGATAATAAGCACACTACAAAAATATATATTGTTAATTATCTTTATAATTTCATGCAATGCAATTCTTCTAGTGGAACAAACAAAATATTGATCCTTCAATTTTTGAAACAAAGTATTGAGCATTGGTTAATGCAAGTCAAGAAGCTTTATGGATTCAATGGATCCTTTTAGAGATTGGATTCTAGCAACAACATCCAACCACCCTTTGGTGTGACAATCTAAGTTCCATCAAGCTCACCAAAGATCTAGTTCAGCATCAGCATAGAAAACATATTAAGCTATATATTTGCTTCATCAAAAAGATCATTCATGATCGAGCTATTGAAGTTCTCTTTTTCCCTACAAAAGATAAATTACAGACATTTTCACAAAGTCTCTTACGGAAGCAAAGTTTTGGAGACATTTTCAGAAATTCTCTTACGGAAGCAAAGTGGCCACCAATATCCACCTAGATGATGTGTAGGGATTCATACAACCCTAGAAATGTAGAACCTAGAATTAGATATAATTACAAAAGAACGTGTTGAACTAAAAAATGACCAGAGTATCCAGTTGGAATAGGTGGGTGCCCACCAATAACCAGCTGGATCAATCCTCCCTCCTTAGGAAGCAATGGTCTCCATTACGTTGAGTACCTAGGGAAGAGGGGAAAGGATTTTCTGAATCTAAATCTTGATGAGTTGCATGCCTTGTTGGAGAAGTTGTTGAAGAGGATGAATTTTGTAGTATGAGAGATTACCTTATGGCACTATTTTTGTGGAGTAGTAGTTGGAACTACCTTTGGTATCCTATAGCGTTGACCTCCCAGAGTAATAATGACACTATGGGGTATAGAATCATAGACAACATGACGTCTCCACATATATGGTTGGCCCAAAAAAACATCACAGACATCAAGAGGGGAAACATCACACACTACCTCATCCTTGAAGGGATGGATTCCATAGGATAGGCGGCACTTCTGGCTAACATGGATATCTCTTCCCTGGTGAAGACGCTCGATGTTGTATGGATGTGGTGTTGTCGACAAACCCAACTATCTGATGGCCTTAGCTGAGATGAGTTTCTTTTGGTTGTCGTTATCAACAATGAAATGCAATGGGGTCCCCTTCACACACATTTTTGAATGGAAGAGGTGCCCCCCCTCTTAAATATCTACTGATTCTTCTGGTTGAATTGTTGTGGTCACGACAATAGTAGTGGGGTCTGCTTCGATGATTTGTCTATTTTCAGTATTTTCTAGATTGGATTCCCAATCAGGGTTCGGCTAAATGTCTTTGACCTATGCCACCAATGAATGTTTCGAGCGAGATTCATCGGTGTTGTGCCAGGGGATTTTGTGGAAGTCACACCACTTCCCAGTGTCATTCTCCATCCTCCCTTTACCATTTTTGTCCTATTTCTTGGACTGATTGTCTAGATGTTGTTGGTTAGGGTTGTATTTACCATGCTTCAGTTGTTTCATATTTGCATAACCAAATTCCCATTTGTTCTAGTGCCTAAATTTCTGTTTGATTTTGACAACATATCGATAGGAAGCTCCCAATGATGAGATGTTTACGAAATCCATTTCAGTTTGGATGTACCTATGCAGAGCCCCACGGTATTTCAGAACCAGATGCCACTTGGAGTCTTTGATACCCAACTTGGTGCACAAGGTATGGAAATTATTTGTGAACTCTAGCATTGTTTGGATCTTTTCTTTCCGTAGTGTGGTCCATCTCTTGTACTGGTCTTCATAGTTATCGACAAGATGATATTGTTCTTTGACCACATCCACAAAAAAACCCAAGTGGTTTCGGCCCCATATATTCCATATTCCTGTGTGGAACTTTTCTCCCAATAAGTTTCCCACCAATGTTTGAAATGGGAGAGAGCCTTGAGGAGTGTGAAGGTGATCTTTTCCCTATCAAAATTTTTTTGAACAGATAAATAATCTTCTAAAAGATTTAACCATTTTTCAAGGGAATCTGCATCTATCTGACCGTCAAATATGGGAATATAAAAATTAACGTGTACCTTGAAGGGAGAGGTTCCTCCAAAATGGTTGTTTGATGAAGAAGCACCTATTGCTATCGGCAGGCATTGAAGGATGTGTGCAAAATTATCCATCATTTCATCCCTTTGTCGCATGAGAGCTTTCTCAACCAACAAGTTAATAGAATCTTTTGTTCTGTAGTTTTTCTTTTCTGCCACCAACGAGGGTTTCTTGGGCATGAGAGAGCGATTTTCCTCAAGAGAGACAAGCTCGAGACTTAATTGGCTATACTCGGACCTCGTCGGGGACATGCGTTGAAAAAAGATCAAGGGCAGCCTACTCTGATACCATTGATCCAGATTATTTTTGGAACAAAATAAAAGTAGAGAAATTACAATGAAATACTCAAGAAAATTTCTAGAAACAGAGAAATGCAACAATACTTGATTTCTATTAATGAAAGAATTGTAAATAGACTATAAAAAAATACAGAGTGCAAGACTCGCTAGAATGGTGGCAACTTTATCTCTGAGAAGAGATGTGACAGTTACGTTCATTCGCAAGAATATGATTACAATGAGGCTCTGAAGGAATTTTTATGTTAAACAGGAATTCCAAAACCCTATACATCCAAAAACCTAACCCTAGGAGATGAAACGCCAAAAGTCATGTGGGCCTCATTTGGGTAAGTTAATACATTAACTTCCCAGGGTCGTAAATTTTACATACGATCTATGTTTTAGGTGCATGATAGCCCATTGGAAAGGTCTTTTAGATAACTATGCATTGTGTCGTCAAATTCTAACTACGTTTGTTATCACTCCACTAGTTCTCCCAAGGCTGAAAAGGAGACCAACAGAGGTAACTGCAAACCAGTATTTTGATTTGGTATCTATCCCTACCAAATAAAAGAGGGCTCTCTCAATGATCACAGTCAATAAGGTGACTGGATAAGGAAAAATATATTAGTCTAGGTATTTAGCTCCGTGAGGTTTTGATTTGGAGTTTGTTGGATCAAGGTCATAGATCTATGAACTAGGTCAGGGTTTTCAAATGATCATTTGTAGGGATAAAAATGAGGCAAGGTAGGTATGTTTAGTGACGTATTTGGGTTGTCATTTTGGTACAAAGTTGAAAAATCAAGGATCAAAATGAGCATATGACTATGAATTCATTCATCAGAAGAAATGGAACACAAACATGAAGATCTCATCAAAACAAAGCATAAAACTTATGAGTCCTTCTTAAAAACTAATGAGATGATCACATGAAATCATACATATGGTTGCAAGGAGATATAAACATTCAAATTTATGATAAAACTAGGAAGAAACATTGTCAATAAGAATACCATAGGAATCCCAAGATTATAGCTGCAAATGCCTGTATTATTTTTGTCAAATGGTGTACACTAGCTCCACACTATGATTACCAAGTATCCAACCATTCATTTGGATTCAATGAGCCTACAGATAGATGAAAAACCACCTTGACTCCTCTAAGGGGTCGAATATATCATCATAGGAACTATTTACATCAATATCTCTAACCAAAACCTAAAACTAGGTAAGTTACAACAAACTCCCAATTTTCCACAAACTAATTGAGTTTATCTCTCAAGTCATTTAATACAAGATATTTATCCATAAAAAAATCAAAATTACATTTAACAAATATAATTTGACTTTTACATTTATCCATTTGAACTTTGAATTTTTACTACAGTGAAAAATTCATTCACACAAACATAGCAATTTAGTCCAAAAACACATCATGTCACTGCAGAAGCGCAACACATCTTTACAAAACTTTTTAGGGGACTTTTATGAATCTTGGAAATGAACTGGAAGTTGTTGAATATATCTGAAGGTGTGACGAATACCCGTGAAACTCAAAACCTACAAAAATTGACATTTATAATGTCCAAAAATGAAATCTCCCAAGATTACTCCAGAAGCACAACGTTTAGTCCAGAAAAGTGCCAGAAAGATGAAAAATAGAGAGTTGGCATTTTCCTGAAAATTTATCAACTGTGAAGTAAACCAAAGTATTTTTATAATATTCATGAGTCATAAGATATCTTCTCACACTTTATTTTGTGAATTTGGAGCCTTTGAGTAAAAGCGCAATGCCAAGGCGTTGTGTTTCTATAGGATACATTTTTCTACATTTTTGTAAAAATACGAGTCAAAGATGAAGTGATATCTCTTTAAATATAATACCTATTACTAAAATGGGAGAGTTTTTTGTATATAAGTTTTTTTTGAAGAAAAACCTCTCTCATATTTTTTAAATTCGTCCCAATCTTCTCGAAATCAATGCCACAAAATAATGACTAAAATAGGAAATTAAATATTTTTGAAAACTAGGCCTCAAATCTCGTTGCATATCTCCCAAATTATAAAAACTATGTATAAAATGAAGGGGTTTTTTTTCTTTGGTATTTTTTTCAAAACAAACCTCTTTCACTTTTGTTAAATTCATCTTTATTTGGTCAGAAATGGATTTTGATGTAAAATTGTCCCTATGTGTAGAAAATGACCTCAAAAACCCTAGGAAACCTGCCTCCTCAAATGATTTCTTGACAAAATCTGATGAATTGATCTCTTGCATATGATTTGGCTCATACATTTATATTACTCCTCCCCTATGTTTCTTCTTTTCAGTAACCTCTGCATGTTTTTCTTGTTAGACGAGAAACCCTAGCTTTGAGGATGAATTTTGATGCTCTGTTGCCTGGGATGATACTCAATGATGGAGAGGTGCTCAATGAAAGTGAAATGAACAATTTGAGTGATTTGAATGGTCTTTTATAAGATGGAGGTCGACTTTTGCTAGTGATGGTGGCATGAAATCATATGATATTTTTGGGAAATGATGTAATGTGACTGCAACATGATATTTTCACTTGGAGCAATTACCTTTTCCTTTATTCTTTTTTTCCCTAAGTCGTTAACTCCCTTTAATGATGACTCAAGTGATGAATATTATTGACCTTATAATGACATTTCAAATCTGAATCTTAGACCATGACCTAGATGATGACCTACTAACTCAATTGATGACTCATACATGAAATGGTAACAATGACTATAATGGATGATGAAAACCATGAGCAAGTGGAGGGAGTAGCACTAACCTAGACATACTAACCAGTGACCAAATTTTTATTTGAAAATATAAAAATTTGACCTAGGATCCTATCAAATGACATTAAAATAACATATTTTATCACTGGTGACTGATAGGACTGGCATACACTAACACCGTATACAATTTGATTGTGGCACGCCAAAATAACATTTTTTAGGGCCCCAAAATGACCCTGGAAGTATAGCAAGATGTGATGACATGAAAACATACAAAATAACCAGTTGGATTAGGTGGGAGGCCACTAGTATCCACCTGGATGATGTGTAGGGCTTCAAACAACCCCAGAAGTGTAGAACCCACAATTACAAAGAAGTACAGAAGAATGTGTTGAACTAAAAACGGATAAGAGGAGCTAGTTGGAATAGGTGGGTGGCCACCAATATCCACCTGGATCAATCCTCCCCCCTTAGGAAGCAATGGCCTCCATTGCATTGAGTGCCTAGAAAAGAGGAGAAATCATTTTCTGAATCTGAATCTTGGTGAGATGCGTGCCTTATTAGACAAGTTGTGTTTCTTGGCTTGTGGAAGACTGTAAAAAAACTGTTGTTGGTAGGGTTGAATATGCTCCACCAACATATTGTCTCTAGGTGTGATGGGGCATTGTGTAGGCACCATTGTAGGTGAAGAAAACATATCTTCTTTCTCTTTGACAATCTGTTTTTATTTGATAGAAGGTGTTGAGGATGTAGTGGTTGTAGCGGTCTTCTGTGCATCCTTTGAACAGAATGTGAAGAGGATGAAATTTGTAGTATGAGAGATTACCTCGTGGCACTGTTTTTGTGGAGTAGTAGTCAGAACTACCTTTGGTATCCTATAGAGATGACCTCCCAGAGTAATAATGACACTATGGGGTCTAGACACATAGACAACATGATGTCTCCACATATATGGTTGGCCCAAAACAACATCACAGACATCAAGAGGGGAAACATCACACACTACCTCATCCTTGAAGGGCTGGATAACATAGGACAGGCAACATTGTTGGCTGACACAGATATCTCATCCCCAGTGAAGCCACCCAATGTTGTATGGTTGTGGGTGTAGTGTTGTTGACAACCCCAACTATTTGATGGCCTTAGCTGAGATGAGGTTCTTTTGGCTATTGTTATCAACAATAAAATGCAACATGGTCTTCTTCACCCACATCTGTGAATGGAAGAGTCACTCTCCCTCTTCAGGATCTACTGATTCTTCTGGTTGAATTGTTGTGGTCATGACAGTAGTAATGGGGTATGCATTGATGATCTGTTTGTTTTCAATATTTTCTGGATCAGATTTCAAATCAGGGTTTGGCTCTGTGTCTTTGACCTCAGCCACCAATGTCTGTTTCGAGCGACACTAATCGGTGTTGTGCTAGGGGCTTTTATGGAAGTCACACCACTTCCCAGTGTCATTCCTCGTCTTCCCTTTACCCTTTTTGTCTTGTTTTTGGGACTGGGTGTATAGAGGATATTGGTCAAGGTCATCTTTACCATGCTTTGGTTGTTGCAGATTTGCTGACCTTGAATTCCCATTTGTTCTAGTGCCTACATTTCTGCTCGATTTTGACAGCATATCGATAGGCAACTCCCAATGATGATATGTTTAGGAAATCCATTTTGGTTTGGATGTACCTATGCAGAGCCCCGCGGTATCTCAGAACCAGATTTCGCTCAGAGTCTTTGATACCCGGCTTGGTGCACAAGGTATGGAAAGTATTTGTGAACTCCAATACTATTTGTCTCTTCTCTTGTTGTATTGTGGTCCATATCATGTATTGGTCTTCATAGTTATCAACAAAATAGTATTATTCTTTGACCGCATCCAAAACAAAATCCCAAGTGGGCTCAACCCCATATATTCCATATTCTTGTATGGAACTTTTCTCCCAACAAGTTTCCCACCATTGTTTGACATGGGGGAGAGCCTTGAGGAGTGCAAAGGTGATGTTTTCCCTCTCAGAAAAATTTTGAACAGAGAAATAACCTTCTAATAGATTTAACCATTTTTCTAGGGCATCCGCATCTATCTGACCTTCAAATATGGGAATATCAAAATTAACTTGTACCTTGAAGGGAGAGGTTCCTCCAAAATGGTTTTTTAATTAAGATGTGCCTATTTCTATCGGTAGGCATTGAAGGATGTGTGCAAAATTCTCCATCATTTCGTCCCTCTATCGCACGAGAGCTTTCTCAAGTAACGGGTTAATAGAATCTTCTGCTCCGCCTATTCTCTTTTCTACCACCATCAAGGGTTTCTTGGGTGTGCGAGAGTGATTGTCCTTAAGAGAGACAAGCTCGAGACCCAATTGGCTATACTTAGACCTCATCGGGGACATGCATTGAAAAACGATCAAGGGAAGCCTGATATGATACCACTGATCCAGATTATTTTCAGAATGAAATAAAAGAAGAGAAATTACAATGAAATACTCATGAAAATTTCCTAAAATAGAGAAATAAAACAATACGTGATTTATATTAATGATATAATTGTAAAGAGACTGTAAAAAAATACAGGGTGCAAGACTCGCTAGAACGGTGGCAACTTTATCTCTCAAAAGAGATGTGACAGCTATGTTCATTCACAAGAAGATGATTACAATGACACTATGAAGGCCTTTTTATGCTAAATAGGAATTCCAAAACCCTAGACATCCAAAAACCTAACCCTGGGAGATGAAATGCCAAAAGTCATGTGGGCCCCATTTGGGTAAGTTAGTACATTAACTTCTAAGGGTCATAAATTTTGCATACGATCTTTGTTTTAGGCACATGATAGCCCATTGGAGAGGTATTTTTGAGAACTACTCATTATTCCATCAAACTCTAACTTTGTCTATAGTTTGATTGTGGCACACCAAAATAACATTGTTTAGGGCCCCAAAACAGCCCTGAAATTACAACAAGGTGTGCTTACATGAAACCATACAAAATAAGCTAGTTGGATTAGGTGGGATGCCACTAGTATCCACATAGATGATGTGTAGGGATTCAAACAACCCCAAAAGTGTAGAACCTAGAATTACAAATAAGTACAGAAGAACGTGTTGAACTAAAAACTGTCAAGAGGAACCACTTGGAATAGGTATGTGGCTACCAATATCCACCTGGATCATTCTTCCTACTTATCATCAAATATTTAATGAAATATGATAAAAATAAATCCAATAAGTACCTTATGCCAAAATTGTCACTTGATCACAAAAAGGTTAGGTAAAGGCTAGAAAGTTAGACAAAAAGAGCTATAGATGATGCCAAAAATTGGATAAAAATATGACAATATCGGGGCTTTCCACCTCTGTGGATACCTAGTAACGACTACACATATTCCCACATGGGGTATGGTGATGCCCAAGAGAAGGTGGCCCATTGTACTTATTGACCCTTTTTCTTGTCAACGTTAATTTTATATCAAAGTTTGTAGTATGTCCCCACCTAATTCTAACCTTAAGGGACTTTCACTCAATTACTGGAACCTCACCAATGTTAAAAATCATCTCAAATCATTGGTGGGATAGGTAACTAATGCATCCCTATATAGTGTGCATCGAATTCATAAGGATGTTTGATGTATGTAGCATTATATTTTTCCTCGGTTATAGAGTGGTTATTCATTGTTTTTATAGTTGATTGTGATATCCCCAAAAAATAAAATAATTTTGAAATTTAAATTTGCTGGAAATTTATTTCCGTTTTTAGTAAATTTGAATTTGGAAAATTTTTCCATTTATGGCAATTCCGAATTTCGAGTTTGATATTTGTAATTAATTATTATGACTATTGGGCAGAGTTCTGATTGGACTCAACTAACTATTTGACTATGACACTTGTATAAAAAAAATAGAATATTTATATTAATTGCAGGAGGACAAATGGAACAACCATGTTAAAATCAGTTGACCATGACTCCATGAGTGGGGAAAAATTTGGAACTACCTCTGGGCTGATTATTACAAGTGGAAAATCATAGATTTGGCCATTGGCAGCCCCTGAAAATTAGGGATTTAGAAAGTTGCGAAAATCCCCCCCCCCCCAAGGGAGGGAAAAAGACATGGGAAAAATTGATAAATAGCATATGCAAGGAGGCAGGACGCTACCAAGTATGCTGGGGAAAATATTTTTGAGCTCTCTTGTTGTTATGAACACTATAGATTGAGTGTGAGGCAAGAGGAGTCTACTGAAACGGATTTTCCTTGTTGTTATGAGCACTGCTGAGTAAGTGTGAGGCAAGAGGATAACTGCTGGAATTGAAGGACATTGCTGAAGAGGAGTTCCAAGTTAGCCCTCATGGACTCATGGTCAGGCTACGGGGTGAACTGGGCAAGTGATTTGGCTGACCTATTCTACAGTTGGGAGGAATGTGGTTGTTCCCTTGTCTTCTCGCGATCTGGTTCAGATATGTTGCTCTACTCCTTTTCTGTTTGAATGATTTTATATCTGATGCAATGTATTTGTTAAATAGGAACTGAAATGATTTCCATTTTTTTTTCAAATGATTTGATGTCTGATGTCATGTATTTAGTAAATCTGAACAAACGATAGAATTGGCCTTTTATTTGTTATGATAGTTGAAAGGATTTATGCATGGTTAAATTTTGGAAGAAATCTCCTCTAAATTAGATTCACTGTTATTTTTCTTTCTTTATTCGTTTTCTGAGTGAAATCAATGTTGAGATTGGCATATTGGGAGTGAAGGTTATGTTGTAATTTCATTAATCTAACTGTATGAATAATGCTAGGAACAACATTCTAAGTGTTGTAAACTATGCCACTTTTTCATTTCCATTAAACAAATTGTGTAGAGATAGATCTATAGTTGAGGTAGGAAGACCGACTATTATACCAGTTTTCCCTTATAGTTCATTAACCTAACCTGTATAAAGGTATCTCGAACAAGAGAGTATAGAAACAGAAAATCATACTATATAATTTGCAATAGCATATCTATTATATGAACTACTTTAACAGTAAAGGAACCGGATGCACTCTTGCTTATTACGGAAATTTCCTTTGCCTAAGACTGTACGGATTCAACTATTCATATTTGGACTTTCATGTTTTAATAACGATGCACAAACAAAAAAAAATGAAACAAGAAGTGTCGAATCGCGAAATGCAAAAGGGTTGTGGGCCCAACATTTTGGGATTTCGGGGTTTGGGATTTTGGATTTTTCGAACACCTGATGCATAAACAAAAATGAAACAAGAAGTGTCGAATCGTGAAATGCGAAAGGGTTGTGGGCCCAACATTTCGGGATTTCAGGGTTCGGGATTTCGGGGTTTAGTAAAGCAAAGGAACTCCGCGCATATGTAATAAGCAAATCCTGAATGTTGAAATATCAACTTTGTATTTTATCTTCTTTTAAAATATGCTCAGTCTTTGTTTGAATGATTCGTGTATCTGATTATATGCGTCTAATTGTGCTCAGTTGAAATAATTTCCATGGATGACATATGTTTGTTGTAAGAAGTTTATGTTCAAAGACTAAATTCTGGGAATGGTTCCTCCTTAAACAAAAGGCTAGATAAAACTATCTACATATGAACTTGAAAGAACAAATCCACCTACAGGAGCATATTTAACTCTAAAATCAAAATTCTAGATAGGATTGTATATGTATAGATGAGCTTGAAAGGTACTAATCTTTTTATAGGCATATGTGTACTTTTGTAATTGAAGTTATAGCAGATCTAGCTTTGAATAATTAAATTGGAGGAAGCCTGTACATATAGTACTTCGGGGTTTCGGGGTTCGGGGTTTCGCAATTCAGGATTTCGCGACTTCGGCGGCAATGATACTAGGCCCTTCGAACTCCCAGATCCTGAAATTCTGTAAAGGGATTAATAGGTTTTGGCTCCCCCTTTAGTCCCTATCCATATGATCTCGCTCGATGACCTGGGGCTAACTCCACAGAGCACATCGGGGTTTCGTGTACCGAGATTTCGCGACTTGCAAAAACAAGGGCTATTGCCTTTGGGTTTTCTGGGTGCCGAAATGACGAAACCTATTCCCGCTAAACTGATTCGGGGTTTCTTATACCGAGATTTCATGACTTGCAAAAATGAGGAGTCTTGACCTTTGGTTTCTTGAGTGCTGAAACGCTGACCGATAGTCATATGTCCCTCCGATGGACGGCTGCGACCTTTAGCCACGGTCAATAGTTTTGATCTTTTTGGGATGATCATCGGTCGCGATCAAATCCTGACTTTCTCCTTTTTAGATTTTGGGAGAGTCTTCACTCCCCTGCATGCACCAAGTTTAAACCTCGCACATCTTTTCTGGATCCGACGACTCTCACAGTTTCAGTACTTCTCCCCGAAGTGTCTCCACAATTCTTTTCAATTGTTCTCCTACGCGTCCTCCTAGAGGTTAAACTCTGTGCGCCCATATCCTTTCTCCAACTGATCTAATGACAGTTGTGCTCCCACCTGATCTTTATCTCTCTGAGCTCTCAAAGGTTCCTTCGACCTAAGCTTAGATACTGCCTAAATACATATAAGCATTTTAGAGTAGTATGAGAGTTAAGGGAAGTGATAGAATTATGGAAGAATTTATACATATAAGCTTTTCTGTTCGAAGTAAACTTGATGGGCGTAATAATGTCATTATGGAAAAAAATGAATCTTACCTTCTCTTAAATTCTAAGCTTAAACGAAATTGAACTATGTCATAGAATTTTTTTTTTTTTTTTTTATGGTGAATTTGAGGTACATTACATTGATTCTTTGAATATTATATTAGCATTGTATTCATGGTTGTCTTGGCTAATGATAAAGTTTTGATGGTTGGTTGCAACATGTTGATTATGGTTATGATTATTTTCAATTGTAAGATCCTAGTGATTCAATACTAGATACCCACAAGCATACTTGATTAACATAAAAATGGTAACATAAAGCTTGAAATTGATTCTAAATTTTTTTTGTGAGTTGGAAATATTATATGGTTGCATGCATTTAGTTAGCATCATTCTAATTGTTTATAGATATTTCTCCCATGCACAAAGAAAATATCCCTTGTAAGTGGGTTGTGTCCTCACCGATATACTAAGTAAAAAAAAACAAATTCTTCAACTTTCCTCAATTATTGATCTTTATTAGATCATTGCATAATTTTTTTATCTATCTTGGTACTTTTTGGGTGAAAATATTGGAGGCATTGGCTTGCAAGGGCCATTTTAGAGGTAGGTCCCAGTTTGGATATTTGGGGTCTGGAACCTTCCAAATCCATTTCCAGGCATCAAACAACATTTTTGGGGGTCAATTTTTTTTATCATAGTTTCCATCCCCTTGACATTGTTCTACACATCGATACATTTCCAATAGTGTGAAAATCACATCAATTGAAGCTCATATGCGGAAGTTATGCCTCCCTCAAGTTGACCTACCTTGTTGACCACCATGGTATGAGTGGATGCCACGTCAACCCCATTACTCACACATGTGGGGCTATCCATGTGTATACTTTAATTAGCGTTAAGGATGCAAAAACCCCACGTCAAGACACTAGAAGGTCCAAAAACCTTACTAAATTAGTGTTAAGGATGCAAAAACCCGAACCCTAGATGACTATCAAGCTATGTAAAATATTAGGCCTCTAGGAGGAGAAAGATTTCCATTCTTTAGCATTATATTTGTTCCATAGTTGATTAGGGAATCTAGGAGTGTTATTTTGAGAGAATAACAGAGGAGGTAAGAGATTCTATAACATTCGTTCATGCCACAATGACAAAGGAAACTTCAGAGTGAGTGCCCCTTTCTTTGTACTCACTTTTCATAACTTGAGAAAAGAGAGTAGAGCATAGGCCTCCACTTCTAGCTAGGTTTTCTCCTGTATCGGTTTCCTAGGATACATCTTGTGTTCATTTGTGTGGATGGTGTGTTAATTTTATCATTCTTTATTTTTGATATTTTAGTTATTTTCATAAATTTGAGCCTACCTTTGAGTCATGAGTGTTCTCATTATCCTTTCTTACCTTTGATTGAAAGTGGCATGTAAAATCAATAAATTTCATGCAAATCCCAGTTGGAGCTGCCTTCAAATACCCTTAACAATGAGAGTGAAACCAATGGGTTGATCCACTTCAATACCGTAAAGAATAATAACATCAGCCTTATCGATATTTGGATGGAATAAATTTGTGAAAGTGATACCCAACCTTGGCATGATTTGGGACTTTTACTCATGAGTATGACCTTACCTTAGTTCCAAACCTAGAAGTGTTAGAGTTTACACCTTGTGCCAATGAAAATTTTAATATATCCCTATTTTGTTCCATAACCAAACACAAGGGAAAGTTTCATGAATTTTATGAATTCTTCAAGTGGTTTCATTGAATATATTATTTCACCTAGCATGTCTAGTTCATAGATAGACAATGTGTTAGGAAAATAATTAGTTATTTCGAACATTACTTTAATATGATTATATGTTTCTTTCATACATTTTCTTTCCTTGCATTTTATTTTCCTTGGATTAATTACATCATTTCATTAGACTTAGAAAAATTTTGATTTCATGCAAAGTGGTTTTTTACTAGGGTGGTAGAATCATCTTGTTTCTCACATTTTCCCATGTTTAGATGTGTGTATATTATAGGTTTTAATGTGATATTCTAGAGTTCTCATACACTCTTATTTTTAGAGTTCCTTTCCATGAGTAGGATCCAAATGTTTCCCTTTCAGGATAACTACTTCTAGATATGTACTCATTCATGTGTGATGATGTTGTTGGATGAACTCTCCTACCAATTTCTTCTGATTCATGTTTGTTCTTCAAGTTCTTCCATCAGATACATCATGATCTAGTCTCACATCACTCATGAGTTCTTTCAGATGAATCTGTCATGGTATATCATATCTTATGCCTTACACCTCAGATGTTATGTGCACTTGCAAATGGTACCTCATGCATGATCTTTCTTTCCATTGATGTGATATGTTCTTGTGTGTTGGTTTCTCACTTAGACATGGTGTGATGGTTTCTTACCTAGTCATGAATGTGATAAACAATGGGTTTGATCAAATAACACTTATTGACCATAAAA
>JZKD02S0501309.1:0-10355 GCA_000966675.3 Picea glauca | reverse complement strand
AAGCGCTCGAAGAGCCCCCTCAGGTAAAAGAGATTTGTAGTATCTCATTTTTGTAGTAAGTCGAGAGTCGAGAATAAGTTGAGATGAAGTTGAGTTGTAGATCTAGAGAGAGCTCAAGAACACCTTGTAATTACAGGCGTTTTCCATTTTTAATATAAACAGAAGCAGTTTTTCCTGCATGAATTTTGTGTTATGTGAATGTCTGTGAGTGTTCTTTTATGATGTAGATGTATGCTGTTATCATGCATTTGCAGGAGTGTGTCTAATTTCAAGTGAAGGTGGGCATTGAGCAAGTGGATAGGTGCACAAGAGGACATAACTGCTGAACGTTCTGGGAGAAGACACTCTGCCAGGTGGGCATCGAGACAGTGTGCAGACAGGCATAGAGGGAAGAAAAGAACTCTTTGAGTTCTGTGATTTGAAGAAGAATCCACTAAGGGATCTTCAAAGGGTTTTTGAACACCATGCAACACTCAGCAAGAGGTTTCTTGAGGTAGAGGATAGCCAGGAGGGCATCCAATTTATCCATCTGTGGGAGAAGGGAAGAAAGATAAAATCCCATAGGGGTCTGAGCGTGGAAGAATCTCAGGAGAGACAACACTATGGGTGCGTGAGGACTCTGCAGAGGTGCAGAATTCAACAAAATCCCTTGGGGATTCGAGAGTAAAAGCTCAGGAGGGACAATGTTTTTACACGTGCAGTTGAGAACTTAGGGTCGAGGAGTTCGCAGAGGAGAAAGGGAGCAAAGGTTGAGGCCTTTGGTTTTTGAAATTCTTCCAAGTCTGGGAAGAAGAAAGTGCACAAGCTCAGGAGGAGCACAACAGCCTTCAGATCGGCCCAAGAGATCTGGACCATTAGTTTCTACATCCAGGAAGGAGCAGGAGGAGCGCACAGAGGAGGAGATCATCAGTCGTCAGATCTCACTCAGATACCCGTCAGCCGTTGGATCGGGTGAAGGCGTGCAGAGTTTAGCCTCTGGAGTAAGTGCACAAGAAGGATGGATTTGAATCATCATATCTTGAGAAAATTACCCGTCATCCATCATATCATATAGGAGCTACACGAGGTTTACCATCGGGAATAGCCGAGGGGAAAATCCTGACGAGAGGCATAGTCATCGGGATATTGACGTTCGTGAAATCGGGAGTCTCATGGACAGGAGATTGGGTAAGTCCACTTTGAAAACCCCGAGAAAAATCTGAGCCGTCCATTTGTGGAGATAGGTGGCATAAATCCAAAGAGAGTCGGGATATCGACGCTCGGGAAATCAGAGTTCCTGAGGTCGTGAAAATCGGGACATCAAAAGTATCAAAATCATGAGGAGTGATCATGACCGTCCATCAGAGAAGGGATGCGCGACAGCAATCAGAGCCATCAGGGAAAGTCCCGACAGGAAGTTGTTTATCGACGTTGTGGTGATCAGGATATCGGGAATCCTGGTGACAAGTGGTTTGGGCATTTCAGAATCGCGAAGTTCGAAACCCCAACAAGGAGGAAAGTGTCATCGTGGGGGCCAGCTGTCAGCATAGTGGAGAATTGGGATTTGAAGGATCAGGAATCCCGTGAGCTAATGCATTGCGGCATTGAAAATATTGAAACCTATATAGAGAGGTAAGACTGCAGTCATGGGGATAACGGTCATATGGGCCAGGAGCCTAGCTAGGAGAGCTAGTGCGTAAAGAGCACGTCAGGATTCGAGGAATCGTGAATCCTGAGGACATATGTGTTTCAACATTGGAAATTCCAAAACTCCAATGAGGAGGTATGGATGCGATCATATAGGGGGAGGTCACGTGGACCAGGAGTCTAGCCTGGAGGGCTAACGAAAGTTGGAGCACATCGGGATTTTGAAGCCCAAAACCCCAATAGAAGGATATAAGGCTGCGGTCTTATGAGAGAGGTCATATGGACCAGAGGACATAGCCAGGAGGGGGATAAGGCCAGAAGAGAGCTCATCGGAGATCGAGGATTCGAGATTACATGAACTCTTGACATCGAGAAACAGAAAACCCCGAAACCTGAAACTGAGTCGGGATAATGTCACAGGCGTGTGCAGAGGTCGTGACAGGGAAATGAGGAGGACCTGTGGATCAGGTTTTTCACAGAGATTCCATTGGGAGTCCAAGGAGACGCTTCGGCTCAAAGGTGAACTTTGAATGATCCTTGAAGACCAGGAGGTCAGGCACAGAGACCCTATGTGGTATGTTGGAGCGTCACGCCATCAAGTGGTATCAGAGCAGGAACTTCACTTGTATATTTTAGGTGAAGCGTGAAGGTAAAGGAGACATAGCATTGGGGACTCTGTAAGGATTGTTTGCAGGTAGGAAACAGTCCATTGACAGTCAGTAGCACTGTAGGAGGATGAAGCCGATAACACTCTTGGTGCAGAGTGACAGCAACATGTTTGCTAGGAAAGTAGACAGAGACAACAACATGGTTACTGAAGACCATAGGCATGCTGGGAAGAAGATCAAGGCAGAAAAACTTGTAGAAATGGATAAAGAGCTCTATGAATTAAAGGTAGACATAGAAAATCTCGAATTGAAGATGCGACAGGATAAGAGGTCGAGATGGATGCATGAATGGCCCATGAGTAAGCCGAAAGAAAAATGTCCAATCAAGGAGTTGATGGTCAGAAGACAGCGTAGGCTGTTAAAAAGGTGGTTGAGGTATGTTGAAAACCTCAATGGAACAGAAGAGGAAATGGTTCAGGTGTGTGAACTAGAGACTGGGAGAGGTCTCGATGATGGAGAAAATGAATTGGGATCAACTGAGGATCTCAAGAACTACCAAGGGAGCAGAGAGGAAATTCCAGATTGCCAGGAGGGCAATGAATTGAGATCGTTGCGGGATGTCAAAGACTGTCATGAGGACAGCCAGGGAATTTCACATTTCCAGCTAGGCAATGAAATGAGATCGCTGTGGGATCTTGAAGACTGCCAGGAGGGCAGTGAGGACATCTCATATTGCCAGGTGGGTAGAGATGAGCATTCGAGACTGTCTGAAGGTCTCATGGACTCGGAGGTGAGTTCAATTCAGCAAGGGTTGCTGATGAAGATGGGATCAGTTGATCTCGAAGACTGCCAGGAAAGCAGTGAACACATCCCATATTTCCAGGTGGGCAGGGATGAGCAGATGAGACTATCTGTGGGTCTCTGAACTTAGAAGTGAGTCAGAATCGGCCAGAAGAGCTGACAGAGCAGGTGAGCTCAAAGATGGATTTAGATCAGCATGTGCAGCTGATAGAGGAGGAGGATCTGAGAGATATTCTGATGGTTGGAGGGATCGAAGTATTCCTGCCACTTTCCCAAGAGGAGGAAAAAATCTATGTTGCATATGGTGCAACAACAACAGCAGAACAACCAATTGAGACTGTCAAAGAAGAAATGGAGCAGACTTTGGAAGCTGCCCAAGTAGACGAAGAAAAAGAAAATGAGCATTCTGAGGAGTGTCTCAACATATTCAGCCAGGAAGCTGAAGAAGCTATAGCACTAAAGCTGACAGCAGAAGAAGCAGAAGAGGATGATGAGCATTCAGAAGAATGGCTCAATATTTTCAGCCAGGAAGCTGAAAAGACTGCAACAGGGGAGTTTGCAGTAGCAGAAGAAGAAGAGGTAGACAACATCTGTCTTATTGATCTGTGGGAGAATATAGAAGCCCTAGAAGAGAGGGTGAAAGTGCAGGGCGTGCACATCCAACAGGTAAAGTTGGAGACTGATGAAGAAGGCATGGGAAATCCTGAGAATATGCCCATGTGCCAAAAAATTTTGCAACTGGGGAGACTGGAAAAATAGGACCAGACACTAGAGAAGCTGGATGCAACGATCGAGGAGATCAGAAGGATGATGTTGGGGTCAGAAGAGACTTCCAGTGAGGAGAGGCTGAGCAGAAGAGAAGCAACAGCAGCAGCAACACAGAAGCAACAACAACAATAGAAAGGAGCGGATGAACATCTCTAAAGGATGATTTGGGATCCAGGAGGATTTCCAACAGCTAAGAGGGGAAGCTCATGAGTAGGAGCTCATAAATTTTGCAGCTGAGGAGTTTTATGCAGGAGCATCTCTCCACGTCAGCCAACTAGCCAGCCAGCCACATCGAGCGCGTGCAGTCAAGATGAAGAGAGGCGCAGTCCTCATTAAAATCTAAATTGAATGTAATTAAATGTCTAAGATGGTGAGATGTAGAGCGGTGCCTTTGCACAGGCTGTAGATAAGATCGGCCTTTAATGTTTGTAAGGTTGAGATCTAGATCCAGATGCTGGACTAGATAGCCATTCAATGAAATTGAATAGGGTAGGTAGGTTGGAGGGAAGTGCTCGAAGAGCCCCCTCGGGTAAAAGAGATTTGTAGTATCTCATTTTTGTAGTAATTCGAGAGCCGAGAGTAAGTTGAGAGGAAGTTGAGTTGTAGATCTAGAGAGAGCTTGAGAACACCTTGTAATTACAGACGTTTGCCATTTTTAATATAAACAAAAGCAATTTTTCCTGCATGAATTCTGTGTTATGTGAATGTCTGTGAGTGTTCTTTTATGTTGTTATCATGCATTTGCAGAAGTGTGTCTGATTTTAGGTAAAGGTCTTTGAGGCTTCACACCAGGATGGTGTGATAGAACACTACGAGCTCTGATAGCCATGCACAAAAGATGCATTTCTGAACACTGCAGGTTCAGACAAGGACATGCTGCGGCACAAGGACTGGAGTCAACAACTCAGTGAAGACCTCAAGGTTGCTGAATACCTTGGAGGCAAGGCTATGTATGAGAGACATAGTTGCAGACAGAATTTTGCTGTGATTTCTGTAAAGCTCTGCCAAGTGGGCATTGAGCATAGGCACAAGGTGCAGTTGGAAAAGAACTCTGTTGTGAGTTCAAAAAGAACCAAAATCACTAAGGATTCTGTGAAGCTCTGCCAGGTGGGAATTGAGCAGGTGCAAGGAGTGCATAGGGGAAGGACTCTGCTGTGAGTTATTAACAAGAAACATAATCACTGAGGATTCTGAGAGCTTTTCCAGATGGGCATTGAGCAAGTGCATAGGTGCATAGGAGGACAAAACTGTTGAACGTTCTGGGAGAAGACACTCTGCCAGGTGGAAATCGAGATAGTTTGCAGACAGGCACATAGGGAAGAAGAGAACTCTTTGAGTTCTGTGATTTGAAGAAGAATCCATTGAGGGATCTTCACAGGGTTCCTGAACACCCTGCAGCACTCAGCAAGAGGTTGCTTGAGGCAGAGGATAGCCAGGAGGGCATCCAATTTCTCCATTTGTGGGAGAAGGGAAGAAAGATAAAATCTTGTAGGGGTCTGAGCGTGGAAGAATCTTAGGAGAGACAACACTGTGGGTGCCTGAAGACTCTGTAGAGGTGCATAAGTCAACATAATCCCTTGGGGATTCGAGAGTAAAATATTAGGAGGGACAACATTTTTACACGCGCAATTGAGAACTCAGGGTCGAGGAGTTCACAGAGGAGAAAGGGAGCAAAGATTGAGGCCTTTGGTTTCTGAAATTCTTACAAGTCTGGGAAGAAGAAAGTGCACAAGATTAGGAGGAGCACAACAACTGTCGGATCGATAGAAGAGATCTAGACCATTGGTTTCTACGTCCAGGAAGGAGCAAGAGGAGTGCATAGAGGAGGATATCGTCAGTCGTTGGATCTCACTCAGATACCCGCCAGCCGTTGGATCAGGTGAAGCCGCATAGAGTTTATCCTCTGGAGTAAGCGCACAAGAAGGATGGATCTGAACCGTTAGATCTTGAGCAAATTACCTGTCACCCATCGGATCGGACAGGAGATGCATGAGTTTTACCATCAGTAATAGCCGAGGGAAAAATCCCAATGAGAGGCGTAGTCATCAGGATATTGAAATTTGTGAAATCGGGAGTCTCGTGGACATGAGATCGGGTAAGTCCACTTTGAAAACCTTGACACAAATCTGAGTTGTCCATTTGTGGAGACAGGTGGCAGAAATCCGAAGAGAGTCGGGATATCGATGCTTGGGAAATCGGAGTTCCTGAGGTCGTGAAAGTCGGGACATCAGAAGTCTCAAAATCGTGAGGAGCGATCAAGACCGTACATCAGAGAAGGGATGCACAGAAGAAATCGGAGCCATCGGGGAAAGTCCCGAAAGGAAGTTTTTTATCAGCGTTTTGGTCATCGGGATATCGGGAATCCTAGTGACAAGTGGTTTGGGCATTTCAGAATCATGAAGTCTGAAACCCCGACAAGGAGGAAAGTGCCATTGTGGGGGCCAACTATCAGCATAGCGGAGAATCGAGAATCCCGTGAGCCAATGCATTGCGACATTGAAAATCTCGAAACCTCGATGGAGAGGTAAGATTGCAGTCACGGGGATAATAGTCATATGGTCCAGGAGCCTAGCCATGAGAGCTAGTGCATAAAGAGCGCGTCAGGATTCGAGGAATCGCAAATCCTGAGGACATATGTGTTTTGACATTGGAAAGTCCGAAACCCTGATGAGGAGGTATGGCTGTGGTCATATAGGGGGAGGTCACGTGGACTAGGAGTCTAGCCTGGAGGGCTAACAGAAGTTGGAGCACATCGGGATTTTGAAGCCCAAAACCCCGATAGGAGGATATAAGGTTGTGGTCTTATGAGAGCGGTCATATGGACCAGAGGGCATAGCCAGGAGGGGGATAAGGACAAAAGAGAGCTCATCGGAGATCGGGGATTTGAGAGTACAGGAACTCTTGACATCGGGAAAGAGGAAACCTTGAAACCCAAAACTGAGTCGGGAGAAGGTCACAGGCGTGTGCAGAGGCCATGACAGGGAAATGAGAAGGACCTGTGGATCAGGTTTTTCACAGAGATTCCATTGGGAGTCCCAGGAGCCACTTCGGCTCAAAGGTAAACTTTGAACGATCCTTGAAGACCGGGAGGTTAGGCGCAGAGACCCTGCGGGGTATGTTGGAGCGTCACACCATCAACACACATGTGGTGCCATAGATGTAGATGTCATGGGATATTGTAATACCGGCTGTATATGTGTATTGAGGGTATTAGACCTAATTTTGTACTATAAACGCCATATTTTTTGAAATATATAACAAGGGATTTTCATCTTTCCGTATATTTTACAATGTGTACATTGATGAGATGTTTTTATTTACTTTAGTTATGTGAAAAACTCCAATCTAACACGAAATTAGCATAAGCATCCGATACATGATTACAACTCCTAGGAATATGATAATATGTAATAAAATAAAAATTGTCGTTCTAAAAGACGTACTCGTAGGAATCGACGGAGTAAAGTAGGATCACTCACACGGTAAGTGTCGTTATAGAAGACTTACCTGTAGGAATCGACAGAGTAAATTAGGATCACTCACGTGGTAACTATCGTTCAACTAACATACTACTAACTAGGATTCTAGGTGAACTTCCAAAGAACGAATACCATGTGAGATAGCATCGTGAAAAAGTTCTATAACAGCACTATATTTGGCCACATTGTTCGGGGATGGCCTTAGGCATACACCACCTGAAGACACCAGTAGAACCTCAAGTGAGTAAACCACCCAAGTGGTGGAAGCCATGTTCCGTGTATTATGATTGGCTCCATCTGCGAATCCTAGGTAGACCAAAGACTTCGTTGACATTTGTCAACCAAGTGAAAACTCGATAAGAAACCCGAAAAAAGAAAGGGAGTATATATATATATATACACTAAATTACATTAGTATATAGAGATTTTTTCCCAAGCCTGGGGCTCATGCGTAATATATTTTCAATTAGAGACCATTTATGGGCTCAGCCAACCTATTCCCTTCATAATCTTCTAACTCATAGGCTTTGTTTTCTAGAACATGTTGCACGATGTAAGGATTGTGCCACATGGGTTTAATATTTCCTGCCCCCACTGGTTCTTTAGCTTGATCATACAAGAGGACCAAGTCACCCTCAGCATACAATCGAGGATATATAGACTTATCGTACTAGAATTTGAAATGTATTTTGTTCGCCTTGATTTTCGTAGAGGCATCTAAACATTTCTCATCAAGAATCTCTAGGTGCACAAGGCATCGCTCGAGATCGGAAGTGTCATGTAGGAGCGCGACTGCCAACTTAAGAGAATGGATTTCTCATTCAATAGGTAAAATTGACTCCACACTGTGTATTAACTGGAAAGCGAAAAAACCGGTGGCAGTCTTGACCGAGGTTCAGTATGCCCAGAGTGCAGGATATAGCATGATATGCCAGTCGGATTTACTCTGACTGATAGTTTTTTTTCAAAATGGTCTTGAGAGTCTTGTTGACGACCTCTACTTGTCCATTTTCATAGGGGTAATAAGGAGAAGAATGACCATGTATAAACCCCATCTTAGCTTCTAGTTCTTTCATCATCTCATTCTTAAAGTGACTGCCATGATGAATGACAATCTCACTTGGGATACCAAACCAGGAAATAGTTTGATTGAATACGAAGAAGGCATCAGTCTTCCCATTGGATTTAACTGTAGGCATGGCCTCAGACCACTTAGTAAAGTAGTCAACGACCACAATAATGTGGTGATGCCCCCCAGCCGAAGTCAAACTTAGACATCCCTAATGGAACATAAAAAAGGACCTCTGACAGAAAACCAAAATTGAACTCTAAAAGATGGATCAGCTTACCACAGATTGGTTCCCACTCGACTCTTCACAATAGCCTTTATTAGTCATGAAAAATAATTAACAAACAGACAAGTCTACACAGACTATCAAAGATAGATCAACAACTCTGAAAAACAAGTGTCTGAATGATTTGATTCAACCTTGAATATTGTTGTCTAGAATAAGACCCTGCTATCATAAAAGAGAATTAGGCTTGTGATGAATATATGAATGAATGAAAATTGAACTATCTCAACATAAACTCAAAGAGAAAACCTTAGTATGCTTCTGCTTCCATCCTCCTCTTGTTCCTGCCTTTCCTTTTTCTTTTAACCAATTATAATTGGTTGAAGGAGTTGAACCAATTCATTAGTTAATTTAATTAAAGACTCAACAAACTTTAGTTAGGGGAAGAGTAATAATTATAATAAGGGTCATAAATAAATAATAACTAGTATGTGGGACCCCTTGTGACTCCCTTTAGTTCATAAAAATCATAACATAACCAATATTTAAAAAAAACACACCTCCTTGTGTCTCCCATCAACATATTCACTTTTGGTAATTTAAGCTCATGAAATTTGAAATTATTTCAAAAATAATACTCATATATCCAAAATAAACATGTTGTCCAAAGATCCCTGAAGTCAACTGTCATAAAACAATAGATATAATAAAAACTCAAAAGCCATATTTCTTAGTCTGTGATGTAACCCTTCCTTGATTGTTGTTGTCACCTCTTGATTTTTTTGAATTTGCCTTTGGTTGTGCAGATTCTTTAGGCCTAATCTCATTGATCACGTGGGAACAATCGTCCCTCAAATGCATCCAGGAAGACATGGATTTGTCAGAGCCATAGGAGGGTGAGGGGGGGGCAGTAGTGGATTTTCCTTTATCAATGGAATGGTGGGTCTCAGTTTTCAATTTCTTGCTAGCATGGGAGGATTTCATTGGTGAGTGGTCAGGGGCAGCTTGGGCAATGAGGTTAACCAGCGGAGGAGCAAGCAAAGACAAGTTGGGCCAGCCACGATGTTGGGAGACTGTCGGGTGGACAATATCCTGCCATCCATTATTTTCAAGGACCTCGGGTTGTAATGAGACATGAGGAGGTACACGGATACTGGGTGCTTGTGGGGTTTGGAAAGGAGGCCTTTCAGGCCTAAGTTGGACTATTCCATGCCCAATCCAATTGAAAAATCTAGCATGAAACAATTGGCCAAGCTATTGTGAATCAACATCAAAATGTATGGAGAACCTGGGCCTGAGTTCCAATTACCTCTACTTTTGTTTCCTTAGCCATGGCTACCTCAACTGAAAAAATTCATCTTGCATGCGTGATCGATTAGCAAATAGTATTTTAAATAACCATATGTGACAACTCTTAAAAATATGAAATATATTTGGCTCAACAATGTATCAGACTCATGCAATCCAATCCATACAAATTGTTTTATTGTTAATCAATGAGCAGGGGGTGAAAAAGGGTTCTAGGATATGTGACGGGTTTGTATTGAGCGAAACAATGATACAATGAGGGGGGGAAAGGACATGGTCACTGCTCAATGACAATAACAATCAACTGAAAAGAAAACCAATAAAACATCACTGTAATCCACACAAGACACTGCCACTTTCAACTACCTTAGCACTGAAATTATCTTGATTGTAATCAATCTCAGAACAGGGAGTGAAAAAATGAAATGGGAAGGTGATGGGATTTGTAATTAGTAGAAAATTAAATCATG
>JZKD02S0501297.1:277027-287799 GCA_000966675.3 Picea glauca | reverse complement strand
GGCCCGTGTAATGCTCCCTCCACTTTCCATAGCCTCATGAATCATGTCTTCCGTCCTTTTCTTTGTCATTTTGTCTTAGTTTTCTTTGATGATATCCTCATCTACAACAAAACCTGGACCTCCCATCTTGCTCATATGGATCGATTTCTCCATCTACTCTCTCAACAACAACTTTTCCTCAAACAATATAAATGTGCTTTTGGTGCCTCGAAAGTCGAGTACTTGGATCATCTTGTTGACAAGTCTGGCATTAGGGTGGATCCTAAAAAGATTGAAGCTATGCAAGATTGGCCTCACCCAAAGACTCTCAAAATCTTGCGGGAATTTCTGGGTTTAGAAGGTTATTATCGCAAGTTTGTTAAAAATTATGGAAATATTGTGACACCTCTCACTGCACTCCTTAAACAGAATTCTTTCACTTGGACTCCAATAGCTGCTCAAGCTTTTCAAACCTTGAAGATGGCCATGTGCACCACTCCAGTCCTGGCCCTTCTTGATTTCACAAAGACCTTTGTCCTAGAATGTGATGCTTCTAAGAAAGGAATTGGCATTGTCCTTATGCAAGAGGGTCAGACTTTGGCCTTTACCAGCAAACAACTATCTGAGATAAATTTGGGAAAATCAATCTATGAAAAGGAAATTTTGGCTATTCTTCATGTCGTGGATCTTTGGTGCCCTTATATATTGGGGAAATGCTTCCAAATTAAGACAGATCATCAAAGCCTCAAGTATTTTATGGAAGAACACATTTCCTCCCCTGGGCAATAAAAATGGGTGACTAAGCTCTTTGGATATGATTATGAGATCATTTACAAGAAAGGCAAAGGCAATGTGGTTGCTGATGCACTTTCTAGAAAATACAAAGATGAAGGGTCCCTTTTTAATCTCTTTCATTGTACCAGATTGGCTCCAAGCTATTCGCTGGGAATGGCTACACGATCCAAAAATTTCACATCTGATACACCAATTGTAGTCCAATTCTCCAGTTTCCCCAAGGTACTCTTGGCTCAATGATGGGCTTCAATACAAATGTCATTTGTATTTAAGTAAGCAGTCAAAACTTAAATCCATGGTACTTTCTGAGATTCATGCTACACCCACAGTTGGGCACTCGGGGTTTACCAAAACGTATGACCGAGTCAAACGTTTTTTTTTCAGGGAGGGTATGAAACAGGACGTTCGTAATTTTGTGGTTGAATGTGATGTGTGTCAACACAACAAGTGTGGAACAGTCAAATCTTCTGGCACAATACAATTGCTTCCGATTCCACCTGTTATTTGGCAGGATATCTCTATGGATTTTATTGTAGGCTTACCTAAATCGGGAAATAAATGAGTCATCATGGTGGTAGTTGATTGTCTTTCCAAGTATGTTCATTTCTATGCTCTTCAATACCCATTTACATCATCCATTGTTGCTCAAATTTTCATTGATTAGATCTTCAAGCATCATGGCATGCTGCATTCTATTGTTTCTGATTGCGACTCAACTTTCACCAACAATTTTTTACAAGACCTGTTCAAACTACAAGGCACCCAATTGCATCTCAACACATCTTATAATCCCCAGACTGATGGTCAAACTAAAGTTTTCAACAAATGTTTGGAAAAATATTTGAGGTGTTTTACATTGGAAAGGAAGAATGAATGGGCTCAATGGTTACCACTAGCTGAATGGTGGTACAACACTTTGTACCATATAACTATGAGCATGACTCCTTTTGAAGCGGTATATGGACAAAAGTCACCTTTAGTTCTCTCATATTTTCCAGGTGTCTCGAAGGTCCAGGCAGTTGACCAAATGCTTACAATTCGAGAGGCTATTCTTTGTACCCTCAAAGAGAATTTGGTCATGGCCCATAATTGCATGAATCAACAAGCATATCAAGGTCACTCTGAACGTCAATTTGTATAATGGGATCATGTGTTTCTTTGACTGCAACCTTACAATCTAAATTCCCTCAAGGATGACCATTGTCAGAAATTGGCACCCAAATTTTATGGTCCTTATATCGCTATCAAGCGTGGGACAGGTGGCCTATCAGTTAGCTTTGCCCAACCATTCTAAGCTCCATCATGTTTTTCATGTTTTTCATGTTTCCTTCTTAAAGAAGGTGATTGGAACTAAGTTCCAAACTCAAACCAACCTTCCTGAGTTGGACGACTAAGGATCCATTTGGCTACAACCACAAACAGTTTTGGACCAACGTGAGCGTCGATTGCGTCAGTGAACCATCAAGGAAGTGTTAGTCCAGTGGAAAGATACAACTCCAACAGATGCCACTTGGGAACCCACTACCATTCTGCAGCAATTTTCCCATCTCAAGCCTTGAGGACAAGGTTGGTTTTAAGGGGGGGGACATGTTAGGGACCTAACCCCTCACGTAGGTAGAATAATATATTTCCATGTAATAAAGGTCAATATTTTTTTATTTTTTTTAAGTAAAAAGGCGAATCTTGTTATATTAAAGCTTCAAAAAAGAAATACACCATGACATACAGGTGCCAGCTGTCCCGCCTATGCAGGAAACTAGGACAGTTGGCCTGTCTAAAATAGCATGCAAAATCAAACAACTCGTTTCGCCACCCTTCCCGGAGGAAACCAGGGTGCATGTCCATTTTCATCAACCGTTTAGTAAGGCCTATGCTAACGCTAACCAGGCAAATAACTAAAGAGCTACAACTCTGATAAACATCAAAAGAAATGGAGTTGGAGACCATGCAAAACAGAAGAACCTATTCACCGGAGTCCTCGCAGTCGTCCTTCGCCTTGCCGTTGCTGGCAGGAATGACATAAAGCTGAGCACAGGTGGGGCATTGTCGTCGATGTGTGGCACTGGAGTAGGCTGCGTATAGCATGTCCAAGCGTTGGCTAACGCGGACAACTCTGAAAATTTGAACATCCACCAGACTGCGGACCTCAATGATCAGGTTCAAGTGCTTCGGGTGTAGGAGTGGTGGCGGGGGTGGCGACTTTGGTTTGACATCCGTTTCCTGGTGACCCTGCGTCTTCCTTTGTGGCTGCGAGTCGGTGTTTCTTTTCGACATCTCCTCCTTTACCAGGCAAGTGGTGAACTCTTCATTAGGAGCTTCGTTGGGACCGTAAGTCTCTCTCGAACTGGGCGGTGGTGTTGCTTCTTCAATGCACCCCGGGGGGTTCCAATTATCTGGAACTGTAAACATTCAACTCTCAGAGAAGTCTGGTGAGAGCTCCATGGTTGGAATTTCCTCGACGTAAGTTCTGGGGGGCAAATTTGTTGCTATGGTCACCCTGCGTCGCTTCCTCTTGGCCAGGACCAGAGCCCGTTCGAACTGCTTGTGTCTTTTCCTCCTGGAATCAACCGCGTACCAACCTACTCCTCTGCGGGGTCTCCCCCTCGCTCGCGGCATAGTGAGAATGAGGACCAATGCCAGGATGTCTCCTGTGCTTCTATTCCTGCTCTGCTCGGCGAGCTTCAAATACATTCTAAGAGTTCCGGTGAGGCGGATAATGGAATAAACAATGGCTGCAGCCATTAAAGCCGAGAGATTAATGCTCTGGTTGGTCGGCCTGTGCTTGCACGTGAGAGGCCCCATCGATAGATGTAGGCCGACGGAGGTGAGAGCCTTCATAAATGGCTATGGTGTGAGGGCAGTTGGCCACCATAAATGGCCTCTCCCTGCGCGTCTCCACGTGCCCCTTCCTTTCCGCGTCGCACCCCATCCAGGGGTAGGAAATCTTTGCTGGCCAGGAGTTGGCATTGTTTGGATATGTCTGAAGCTTCAGAGCTTCTAGCATCCCATATTATTTGTTCAGTTTCCCCGTGGACTCCTTCGTTTTCCAGGTAATCAGCCACTCCATTTGCCTCCCTCTTAACATGGGAGGGGATGATGCTAATGTTGTCCCCGAGTATGTCTTTGAATTCCTCGAGCATCCTTGCTAGGCGCCAACTGGGAGAGATTTTTTGTGGATTTCCCCCATGTAGGATCTTGGTGATTCGCTGGATGATGATTTGTGTGTCTCCCTCCAAAATTATTTTGTGGTTGGGCAGGGTTGCTGCAGTTCGAAGGCCCTGTAAGAGGCCAGTTAATTCCGCTACATTGTTTGTGGTCTCCCCCAAATACCCTGCTGTCAGAGTTAGAATTTCCCCTTTAGAGCTCCTGATCACATCTCCGTAGCCTGCGGGTCCAGGATTTCCTTTTGAAGCTCCATCAAAGTTGATCTTTATGAATCCTGTTGGGGGAAGGGTCCAGGTGGTTGGGCTGTGGATTCGATTCTTGGGAGATCTGATTGCCAGTGAGTCATTTAGTTTGAGTTGCCAACTTTGGAGGGTGCATAATTCCTCCTGGTTGCATTCCTTGTCCCCAGGTTTCCAGCTCTTACATCTGATTGTTTCTTTGATGAGAGTGGCAGCTCTGTCCCAGGTTAGCTCCGGAGTGGAGTCCTTGGAGTGGAAGATGCATTTGTTTCGCTCCTTTCATATTTGCCAGAGAATAAATCCTGGGAGGAGTTGCCAGATATAGTTCAGAATGGGGTTGTTATAATTCTCGATAGTGTCTCTGATGCTGCCTCTGTTTTGATTGGATCTGCGCATGATTTGAGCTCCCTGGTCCCAGACAGATTGACTGTAATGACAGCCGTTGAAAATATGTTCCTTGGTTTCTTCTTGGCATTGACATAAGACACAAATTGTGGGCCCAATGAATCCCTTTTTCCTGAGATTATCCCATGTTAGAATTCTATTATGGATGATTAAGCAGAGGAAAGTAGAGACCTTTGGCCAAAGTGACTTATTCCAAATTTTTCTCCAGATGTTGTCCATTTCCTGATTGTGGTAATTGCCTTGTAAGTAGTAGGCTTCTTTTACCGAGAAATTGCCAGAAGCGGAGTGCCCCCATCTGAGGATGTCTAGCCCCTCCTTAATGAGGATTTTCCCGTGTCCTGCTTCATAATGCCAGGCTGACAAGTTTAGATCGGGTGGGATTCCTAGATCTTGGCTGGAGGTCTTCCATTGCCGCCAAGTCTGACTCACTTCTAGAGGTTTCCAAAGATCCTTTACCTTAAGTGAAGGGGCTTGATTAAGAGCTTGTTGGAGGGGTGTGAGCTCTGCTAGTTCATTTAGAGGTTTAAGTTGTTGCCACAAGTCTTGCTAGAACCCTGCACTATCTGCATTATGTATTTCCCAGAAAGCATGTTTCTGTATTATGTCTTTATTTTGCCAAGCTGTGTTCCAAATGTTCGAACCCTGTATTCGAACGTTGTGTCTGATCAGTTGATCAACCTGCATGGAGGGAGCGTATTTATTCTTCCAGATTTGTGCCCATAATGCATCTGGTGTTTTCATCCATCTCCACCATATCTTGGCCCCCATTCTCTGGTTGAGCTTTCCCGGGTCTTGAAGCCCAAGGCCTCCCATGATTTTTGGAGTGCAGACCTTATCCCAGCTTACCAGAGCCCATTTCTTATTGGGCTGCAGACCTTGCCAGAGGAAATTTCTCTGGATGTTTCTGACAGCTCTAATGATTTGCTTGGGAGCTGCTAAGGCGGTGAAGATATAGGTGGGTACGGTCTACAGAACTGATTTTAGCAGGACCAATCTGACTGCAATGTTTAGAGGTCTGAAGGTCTAGTTGGCCAGTCTGTTTGAGATAGAAAGGAGGAGGTTGTCCCAGGAAATGGATTTGGCTGGCGCTCCTATGAGAGGAATGCCCAGGTAGTTGGATGGAAGGGAACTCCTGGGGATGCCCAGGATTTTGGAAATGTGTAGCTGAACTGCAATGGGAGTGTTGAAAAAGAAAAGCTTGGATTTATCTAGGTTCAATGTCATGCCCGAGGCTTCAGTGAAGTCAGAAAGGATGGAGTTGAGCTTAAGGGCTTCGCGCACAGTGGGAGAGTTCATAAGAAGGGTGTCATCGACGAATTGACTGTTTGAGGGGGCTGGCCTAATGTTATGCAAGGGTAGGCCTTTAAGGGCGCCTTCCAGAACCGTTGATTTAATGTAGCGACCCAGGCCTTCTACCATTAGAACAAAAAGGAAGGGTGATAATGGATCCCCTTGTCGTATGCCTCTAAAGGCCGAGAAAGGACGGGAGGGGACTCCATTGACTAGGATTGAGAAGAAGGCCGAAGAGGTGAGATTCAAAATCCAGTTTACCCAATCTTGATCAAAGCCAAAGGAATTTAGGATAGCTCTGAGGTATTGCCAACTAGCTTTATCAAAATCTTTTGAGAGATCAAGTTTGATTAACATACTTGGGGTTTTTGTTGATTTGAGAGAACTAATCACCTCATGTGCTAGTATGACGCTATCCATAATCTGTCTTCCTTTGACATAGCCAGTTGGTTCTTTGGAAATGACATATGGAAGTATTGGCTTGATTCGGTTTGCAATCACCTTGGTTATGACCTTGTAGATCACATTGCATAAGGCTATGGGTCTGAACTGTTTGGGGTTTGTGACTCTTTCTTCCTTTGTGATGAGAGTGAGGAAGGTTGCGTTGAAAGCCTGGAGAACTTGACCCGATGTTCGTGATTCCTCGACGACCTCCCAGACATCCTTTCTTATAATGTCCCAGCAGTGATGGAAGAAGTCTGTAGTGAAGCCATCGAGGTCTGGGGCTTTTCCTGGGGGGATATCTTTTACTGCCTAGTCCACCTCCTCCTGGGTGATTGGCCTCATGAGAGCGACATTCTGTTCAGGGGTGATTAGTGAGGGAATATGACTGGTAACTCGAGTGATGGCTTCATTTTTGTCCTCCTTGCTTTCCGTAAGGAGGTTCTGGTAGTATCTATTGAACTCATTTTCAATGTGTGCGTGCTCTCTGATCAGATTGCCCTGCTCATCTTCCAAATGTGTTATTTTGTTGATGTGTCTCTGGTGTATCATTGTTCTGTGGAAGAATTTTGTATTCTTTTCCCCTTCTTTGAGCCACTGTACCCTGGATTTTTGCCTCCATAGTATTTCTTCTTGCTTTCTTCTTTGCTCCAGTTCCACTTGTAGTTTCTCCTCTTCCTTCATGAGATCAACAGTTCGAGCCCCTGATATAAAGATTCTTTGTATCTCGGCTAGTCTGTTCTCTGCGTCCTTAATGCCCTGGAATATATTGCCAAAAGTGTTTCTATTCCAGTGTTTGAGCATTTGCTTGAAGTTTTTGAGCCTTTGTTGAAGTCTGTACATCTTGGTGCCCTGATCTGCCTTAGACTGGTTCCACCAGGTTTTTGCCAGCTGTTGGAAATCTGGGTGTGTGAGCCAGAATTTCTCAAATCGGAATGGTTTAAATTTAGGTGTTGTCTCTATTGCTATCTGAAGGGCGATTGGCGAGTGATCAGAGCCCGCTTTGGGGAGGATCAGAGTTTCCATGCAGAGGTCTCTTTCAATCAATTCCCCCGTTACGAGAAAGTGGTCGAGTCGGCATGCTACATGCTGGTTCCTTGATCTGCGATTGGACCATGTGAAAGTGTCATTGTTGTTCTCTATGTCTACTAACTTTAACTGTTCAGGGAGGGTTTTGAACTTACCGCTATCTTGCTCAAGTCTTTTGCTCCCGCCTGTTTTTTCCTCCAGTGATATGATCATGTTGAAGTCCCCTCCTAGGATCCAGTTAGGCGTGTTTGCCAATAATTTAACTTGGGTCAGCTTTTCCATAAATTTATTTTTTTCCTGTTGTCCTTGAGGGCCGTAGACATTGGTGATGGTCCCCTCCTGATTCAAGCCTATTACTTCAAAGTGGGCAGACAAGGTACCTACAGTGGATAAGGGTCCACTAAGGATAGTGTGGTTTGGGTTCCACAATATTGCTAAACCCCCCGAGGCTCCCGCAGAGTCCGTGTGGATGTAGTTACAACCTTTCCATATACGTTGGAAGATGATTTCGACTTCCATTCCTTCACATTTTGTTCGATGTAACATTAGAATGTCTGGGCTTTCCTCCTTGATGCAATCCCTAAGGATTCTTTGCTTGGATCTATCGTTGAGTCCTCTAATGTTCCAAGTGATAATCTTCATCATTATGAGGAGGGGTGTGGGTGGAGGTATCCCTCCGAGAGCTTCTGTATTTGACCTGAGTTGATCATGAGATTTTCAGCTTCTTTGATTAGTTAATGTACTGGTTTTCATCCCCTTCTTTTGTTCTCGCGCTGTATTTTCTTGGAGCCCGAGCTTGATTCCGTGGCGATGCCAAGGCGAGCTGTGGATCCCGCTGTTGAGTCGAGGAAGACCTTATGCACCTTTCTAAGTTGTTCTTCTGGAAGGCCTTGCAGGTCTTTCTGACTGAGGGCTTCCTCCAATTTCTCGAGGTCGATGCCTGCCAAATCTTGGGCGTCCATCTGCATCCCCTTTTTCCTCTGCATTGATCTCTTTATTTGGACCAGAAGGGGAGAGTGTGGGGTTCTGGTCTTTGCCTTTCTGTGATCCGTCAAGTTGATCTTGGATTTCCTCGTCCTCGGATAGCTGGCTCAATATATCATAGGCGTTCCTGGTCAAGATCCTAGGTTTGGGGTCAGCTATTTGCTTTCGAGGGGGATTTTTCTTCCTCGTCTGGATCGTTGTGAAACCATCTTTCTGCAAATTCTGACTGGCTTTGGAAACTTCCTAATTGAGAGGGCAGTCCCGGAACAGGTGGCTGTGTTCATGGCATTTTCTGCACCTAAACGGGATGTGTTCGTAGTCAAGGGTTTGTGACCAATCCTCATCCTGATACTCCAGTATTACCGCACCTGGTAAGGCTTTAGCTATGTTCATGTAGACACATATTCGGGCATATGAAGTGTATTTTCATTGCTTTGTGGCTTCTGAGGCCTTAACATATTGACCGATTGTGTTTCTTATTCCCATAAGAATCTCCTCCAGCCAGAACTCCTGCGGGAGGGAATAGAGGCGGATCCAGACGGGTGCCATTGTAAATTCCTCCTTATCCGGGCTGAAGCGCTCTGTCTAGAACCTTAGGAATAGCCCTTCTGAATTGTAGAAGTAAGGGTCGTTCTCAAAGTTGCGATCTATGTCTTCTAGGTTATATAATATGATTGTGAAGAAGCCTTTCGAGCTGAGTTGAACCTCATAGTCTCCTTTGGAATTCCACTAGTGTTTGATCCATTTGTTCAAGTCCCTTTCTGATGGCTAGAGTCCCAAAAATTTGCCGATGAGGGCATGTTCTTGCATAAACTGAGTGTGCTCCCCAACCCCGATTGAGATTATGAGGTACCTGGGCGCCTTTTCCATTTGTAGGATGCATTTTCCAAGCTCCCATCCTCGGGGTGCTCTGGGATGGGACGTGCTGGCTTCCGTTTCCATTTCCTTTCGAAAGCCCTATTCCTTGGCGAGGAATTGTTCCCGGATTTTCTGTGGCGGCTTGAACGCGGGTCGTTTTGCTCTCGTTCTCGATCTGTCGTTAGCGGTTATGTTGCTATATGAGGGGGGTTACCCCCCCTCTTCAACGCTCATGGTTGGAGATCAGAGCCAGTAGTGGTTCACGCTAGAGCTGTGTTGTTGCGTTGTCGCAACGTGTCCTGGATCGATCAAGCAGAAGCTCGCATGGGCGCAGGGCTAGGGTTTCCTCACCGCAGACACCATTGTTGCTTTCTAATAAAGGTCAATATTAATAAGGCCTATCAATAAGGAATAATAAGTCCAATGTAAGAAGACCTAATAGAAGTTTCTGCTTCTAGAAGGATCTTCCTCTAGATGGTTCTTTTGATAGACATATTTAGTATAAATAGGAGTCAAGGGTATGAGAAATCGTGTCTTGGATATTATTGTAATAGAGCTCTGCTTTGATGGAGGTTTCCCCCTCGAAGAGGCAAGTGAACATTGCTCTTAGTAATCAAAGTGTTCTTTCCGGTATTATTCTGGCATCATTTTGATATTATTGTGGTGTTGTTCTGGTTATATTGTTGTTCATCTGCCATTTATAGCTATTCATTTGTGTTCTACATACCTTTTATATCTGGAATATTACATATACTTAATTGTCCTTCCTCTTGGATCATATCTAACAACAAATGCTCAATCCCTCTCACCTAGAACCTTTGAGTAAAATCTTGTTCACATTGGCTTGGAAAAACATAGCAATCACGTCATCTTTCAAACATTGTTGTTTTAATCATCGGAAATTCGTTGGCATATTGAATAATCGAGTTCATGCATTCATAACCTATACCATTTGACATCAAATAGAACTAATTTGAAGGAATTAAAGTCACACTCAAGTAAATCATTCAAATACCCATAGTATCTATTTTCATATTCTCGGGGATGTCTATCACTCCTAGAGGAAACATTAGTGACCTGGAATACTGTAGTTATCCCACTATCAGAAGTTTTCCTAGTTTCATCCCACTGTTTGATGAAAAATTTACGACCATTTCACCACATAGCCTTGTGGTGTTTCAACTGCAATACGCCATACATGTAAAAGATGCATTGTCAATTAATAAACATATTTATATAACTTGGAAAGTATCTAAAAAGACATGCCTACAGCCACATTAATATAATATAAAATAACTGAATAAAATGGGTGAATTTGCTTTCCTGTCCACTTTTCAAACCATATGCTAAATCAATTTCCCTCTGAGTAACATTGGCATGACTATTACAACGAGCTTCTCTAACCAATTCAGATAATTGTTGCCATGATAACCTACCACCATGATGTTGTTTACATCTTTCAATCCATACATTCATCTAGTCAATATTGTTTGCAATGTATAAATGCAGTGCATCTCAATCTTGAGCAACAAAATCAAAAGATCATAATTCACCAATATTAAATATTAGTTATAACCATGGTAAATA
>JZKD02S0501297.1:256373-268863 GCA_000966675.3 Picea glauca | reverse complement strand
GTCATTACTAATACAACAAAAAATTGAAAGAAAATTTTGCATATAAATAACAACTACTTACCTCATGTATTTGCCAAGTTCATATATAACTTGTTTGACGTTATTGTCAAAGTTGTTTAGGAGAGATAGTGGTAGAAAATACTGTAACAAAAAAAATGAATCGTTATTTGTTTCGACGAAAGTAGACAAAAAAACTAAAAATCTTAAAAGATGTATATGGCCAATATATAAATATGTATACCAAAATTATTACCTTAATGAACATATGTCAATTATGTGTTTTTACCGCACCAAATTCACCTTTCTTCATTAAGATATTTATGTTTGAAGAAAAACCTGTGGGAAATTTAATTCTTTGAATGTTCTCTTTTACATCATTGCTTTGTTGTTCTGTTAATAACCATGGAAGGTTATTTCAGTCTACATCACTATTTGATCGGATTACACTTCTCATTGCATGATTGGCTTCCTGAATGTCAGTACAAATTTTGACAATGTTTTCCTTATACCTCCTACCATATATGATTCGCCATAACGTTTCTATCACATTCTTTCTGATATGCATTGTATCAAACAAATGAGCTATTTTTAGCTCCTCATAGTAGAGAAACCTCATGAATTGAGTGGGATAACATTTCATTCCTCGTGGAAGCCCATTATTAACACCTTCATGATGTCGGCCTTCATCATGAAGCATATAAGAAATCAGAACAATTCAAATACGGTAAAACATATTCAATAATTATTAAAATAAAAATTCAAAACATTACATATATGATACATAAAGAAATTGTGTACCTTGACGGTTTATATTATATTCCAACCTCCATAGGTGAGGTGTCATTCTTCATGGTTTTAATCTAGCCTCTTATTTGCCATTGAAAATATGTTTTTCAGTAGTACGATACCTATGGCTCTTGGGGAGGAGGTGCTTATACTCATCAAACACCACCTTTCCTAAACGTTTTGAATGATGATACTTTATCTTAGGACAACAAATTGGACATGAAAATTTACCCTTTGTTTGAAGACCTGCAAGAGATGGATTAATGTCAATTATGCGATGAGATTATTTAAAAAACATGCATGATATATTTTAAAAATTATATAGTATTAAAGTGCAACAAAATGCTACATACCACAAAAATGTGTTAGTCCTCGGTCATCATGAATTGTCCATACAAGTATTCCATGGAGTTGAAATTTCTTCTCCCATATTGGTTTGCAGATGCCATACATAGTGATGTTGGCCCATAACTTTAGTAGCTCGTCGATAAGAGGCTCGATATATACATTCATATCTTTAACCTGGTACTTACCTAATTGTTTGAGATTACACATAATTACTACCAATATATGTATATATAAGTAAATAAATAAACAAAAGATATTATGCAAAAAATGAAACAATTAATGAAAATGTTACATTAAAAAAATTAATGTAAACAAAAACATGGAACAATTGTTGCCAACATTATGTGATCCCTCTTTATTGACATCCAAGGAGGAATGTTATTGTTGATAACAAAAATAGGCCACACTGAGTAAATTAAGCTCTCTAAATGGATTAACACCATGAGTTGCCAATGAAAGCCTAACGTTACGAGGTTCATCTTTGAAATCTTCTCATTTTCCTCAATTTCCCTAAATGCATAACCATCTGCAGGCATTCGAAGAACACCATCTCCACTTTTTTTTCATGCATGGTAATCCATAAATTGTGTTATGTTTTTACACCTGAACAATCCCTACAAACGTGGAATTATGGGAATATGACGAAGAACCTTCCAAGGCACCTTTTTTATTACTTGATAGGTTCGATATCTACTGATAAGACATTGCGGGCATTCTGTTTTTGATGCATGTTGTCCATAATATATAATATGATAATTAGGACATGCATCTATAGTTTGATACTCCATTACAATGTCTTTCATAATGGCATGCAAATCTCCATATGTGCGAGGTAAAATATTTGATGATGGTAACAAAAATTCACCTAACAATCTACAATATAACAAATAAATAGTTAATGTAAAGAATATTAATCGTAAATATTGCATTCTTATTTTACACATCTATTAACACTAGAAAAAATATAAAAAATTCAAAATTTATGTATATGAGATGAAAAATATTACATACATTAGGATCTATGTCGTACAAGTGTTTGACAAATAATTCATAACCTTTAAGTTCACCAACAACAATGTAGCAGAGAGAATATTTTCTCTTGAGCCTTTATAAAGTCGTTTATTTGTCTTTTCTAATAGAGGTCCATCATAAATATCATCATTGTCCCCATCCTCATCCGATTGAGCGAACAAATTTTGGATCATTTGATTTGTCCCATCATATTCTTCCATGGGATCATTAACTTGATTTGTCCCATCATATTCTTCCATGAGATCCTCATTTGCTTCATGTTCCTCAACTTGTACAATATCATTTCTACTACTAATTGGTGAAACATTATGCATAAAGTTAGGGGGCAACTCTAAATTTATAATTACAAACAATCATGCAAAATTAGTGTGTATAACAAATATTCAAACAATATGTGTGTGTGTGTGTGTGTGTGTGTGTGTGTGTGTGTTAAGAACATGTGTTTCCTCTTAAGAGGTCACAGGTTCAAATCCAGAGGGGGGTAGGGTATGTATACCTTCATAGACTTTACCAGTCAAATTGTTGGGTGGAGGGGGGTCCCTTGTCCCACAAACAAGGGGGTCTCAAACATCAATTTGGTGTGTTGGCTTGGTCGTGACCTTAAAAATAGATTATTATTATTATTATTATTATTATTATATAAACAGATAATGAATATATAGCTAATTACCACGAGATGATATTCATATGATCCCCCATTAGTGTTCCCATATTTCCTACAATGTTTTTTAGCTGTTGCTATTAAAATGCTTACAGGACGTGTAAAACTACATTTTTTTCAACGGAAATAACATCTACCGTCACCCTTATCACCCTCTTTACATTTTTCCCACCTCTAATATTTTTCACCATTCTTACAAAGAATAATACATTTTTTGAACTGTTGTTATAGCAAGATTGTCGCAACATCTCTAATTTGTTAAATATTTATATATTTTATTTCTTCGCCATTTCGACGAACGTTGACCAAGTCAATATTGACTTTGTCAAATAGTTGGGTGACTGTTTGAACATTGAAATAATAATATTTGTGTCATCACCCATGCGACGAACTCTGCGATGAACGTTGACCAAGTCAATATTGACTTTGTCAAATAGTTGGGGGACTTTCAACAACGCCATAGTAATATTTATGTCATCTCCCATGTGACGAACTCTGTGAAAAAAGATCGAGGTGGTCTCCTAGGCGAAGAACGGGGGTTGATTAAATAAAAGAAAGATTAATTTAAATCTTCATCTTCATTTTTGGGACGAAAGGCTACCTTCATTGCAAGTAGTTTGCACAAATTTTTCAATATGTAGTAGTGCGTGGTACAAATTTCAGATGTTGGTTCTCTATACTTTCAGAGATATGCCTTGTGGAAGTTAGGGTTCTTGAAATCTCCATAAATCAGTTTCAAACAAGACAGTTTGGCATTTTCACTATAAATTATTTTTTGGGGCTCTTCAAACTGTAAAAATTTCAGAGAACAAAGGAGGCATATGGAAGTACCTTGGGTAAAAGTTTTAGTATCATATTTGCAAAACTGGATACATGACATATTGTACGAGTTTATTCTTGGGAAGAAACCCAAAACAAAAATCTTTGAGAAAGTTACCATTTGGAAATTCAATTTTTGGTTAGACCTTGTAAAGGAAGAAGTACTTACAAGACCTAGTGAAGGTTGAAGTAGTGAGTAGAACTTGTGAACGAAAAAGTAGCAAGAAGGCCTAGTGAAGGTATAATTAGCAAGAAGACTCAGTGGAGGTTGGTGCAGCTCACACAAAGATATTGATGTCTCTTTCTAAGTTGGTTATTAGCATTGGATATTTGTGCCTCTAGTAGATTGGTGTCTACAAAGATGTGTAAGAGTAGTTTGGTGCCTCTCAAACAAAGAGATTGGTATCTTTTGGTAATTTTGTACTTAGTTGTGGGGATTGATGTCTATGAATATCTGTAAGAGTAGGTTGGTGCCTACCAAAATTTGTATAAGTGGGAATTTGTGTCTCCAATAAGTTGGTGGCTATAAAGAACTATAAAAAGATTTTTTGTGGTTTTCTCCTGAAAGGGTTTCCACGTAAATCTTGTGTTCCATGTTTTGTAGTTAATAGATATCATATGTGATTATTTTCTTATGGTTGATGAATGCTTGAAAAAAAAATGTCTTATATTGATTCACCCCTTTCTCTCAGTATAAGTGTGTTCTCAACAGGAGGATGTCCTAAGAATTAAGTGATTGTATTATATTACCTTGGGGAAAAAAATCCTACTAATGATGAAAAAAAACCAAATGGGATAATAACAATAATGAAGAACGTGGACTGATACGAATGTTCATCTCTCTTGATTTAGAATTTCATATTCATAGCATTGATGATCCATATGAAGCTTGGGATAAGATGAAATAAGTATTTGGCGAACACAATGTGATTCAATCCCACCAGATTGAAAATAAGTTAATGTCCTTAATTCCCAATGATTTACCTTGCATTGAAGATTATTTATCTGATTTCAAAACACTTAAACTTTTACTTCAAGATTAAAAAAATGATCTGAAGGATGATTGATGCATATATGTTTTTCATGCTAATCTTGGAACTACATATTCATTATTTGTATCTACTTTTTATACCACCAAAGAAGCTCTAGGAGTTTCATACATGGAACGCATTCTTGAGGATTTTTTTTATTCTCTAATTAGAGATCAAGATATGCTCTTACAACTTGGAGTGATAAGAACTGCAGGAATATCTAACAAAGCCTTAGCGTCCTAGAAAAAATATAAATCCAGGCATCCAAAGAAGAAACATCCTCACAACAAGAAGAAAAACAAGGGTCCTAAACCCTCTCATCCATATTCTACTCCCAATGGTGACAAAGGACCAAAATTAAAAAGTAAGAAGATTGGTGATGCATACCCCCTCTCACTCTCAGGGTCCACTCAACCTCTCGGTCTAGGATTGTTCAAATCGGGAGCTGGATCAGCTCTTTGGGCCCTACTGAGCCCCCATCATCTTATACGGGTCCTCAAATTCCCAACTTGGGTCCAAAGAATGAACCCGTGGGTTCTTGCTAAGCCCCCCTTCTCTTTTTAAACTGTTTTTGGGCCCCTAACCCTCTTTCTCAATTCAACTTCTCATATGACCAAAGACTGTCGCCAAGCGCTAGTCAATAGTGCATCATTTCAATCCTTCGATGATTTTCTCCAAGCCCTTTCTTAAAAAAATATTTGAATTTGGCCTTAGCCCATTTTCCTCTGGCGGCAATAGCATATGACTAAGGGTTGTGACCGAGTGCCAAGCCAAAAGGCACCAAATTGGGCTTCGACGTTCGACGATTTCCAAATGCATCCAAAAACGCAACCTCCATAAAGTGTTGATCGTTGAAGAGGCATCTCAGACGACTCTCCCCTATCCACGAATCAACGAGCGTATTTCATTTCTGGGCTTCAGCGGTTCTACACAACCCCCTTTCCACAAATCTCCCGCATCGTCGAAACAACAAATTGGCTGAGTCTTAGATCGATGGTCCACAAGCTCTGACCAAATGGATGGTCGATATTAATTCCCTTCGGGCTTCAGTGCTTTCCTTTGGTCGTCAAATGACACAACACCTTATATCTCCCGACGTCGAAACAAAAAAATTCGTCAAACTAATTCTCCTGCCTCCATGTGTCCCCTCCTAGATCGACGACTAGGATTCCTTTTGGTAATTCGATGATTTTCTCCCCTTATGCACAACAATGCCAATTCGCCAAAGTTTCAAGTCTCCGAACAGTGGGATCTTGCACCACATGTCCTTTTCAATCGGATGACTGGGATTTTCTTCGGCCTTCAGGAATGCAAACTACATTGTGTTCTATTTTCCCCGGAGTGCCTGCTCCAACAATGTATGCTCTCGGAGTCCTATACTGTCGAACTCCAGGATATCCTCTCAATCAATGGTCGAGATTTACTCCAGCTCTCATCTCTTCGTGATTTCTCGAGTCAACTCCACATAACTCTTTCGGAGTATTATACCTCCGGATTTTCGGCTCTACTGCCACATGTATTCAGAGATAAACTACCAGGATTCACTCTGGCCTTCAGGACTTCAGGGGGTCTTGACTTCTCCACACATTGAATTCTCTGAATACACAAATTCTGAAGGACTTCGTCGATTAAACCTCGCACATCTCCTCCAGATATAACGATTGTCCTCTTTTCGGCAAACTCATGAACGGATCTCAACTGTTGATTCCCGCTCCTCGATAAATCCTCCTTTAAACTTGATTCAAAATCTCTCTAGGCGTGGGAAATCTCAAGGACTTATGGGGTTAAACCCCACACATCTTCTCCAGATCCAAGGGTGATAAAAAATCCTGGATCCTCCCAAATAGATCTCAATTGTTCTCCTATTTAAATAAGCAAATCCTATAAACTTGTAAATTTCAAAAGGGTAGAGGGGGTTAAACCCCAAGTAACTTACCTGATTCAGACGGTTGTTATCACCTGCACTCATATCCAACGATTATGATATTTCCTTCTATGTGCGTGCTTCTTCTCCTTGTAGATTTTAACCTTGTACAATATCTACTGCAAACAGATATTCAGTAAAAGAACAAAAAATATACAATGACAAATACAAACATTACACAAATATTTTTCCCCTGGAAACCCAAACCGAGAAAACCAGCATATTCTATATTCATTCATTGTAATACATTGATTACAATACAATATACATATAGGATCCAACGACATCCAAAACCCTAACCCAATGACATGGATTAGTCAACAACCCTAGTTCCTTAACCGGAAATAGAAAACCATCAGCAAAGAAACCATGTGCCGAAAAACCACCTAAAATATGTGACATGTTTTTTGAGGGATAAATTTTTTTCTCAAGGGAGCTGCTCCTGAACCCCGTGCGGGGGGCATTCGCCCCCTTGCACCCCCCATTCAAATAATATAACACATACCTGACATTCTCCCACCTTTTGTTTTCTTTGCATACAGGGGGTTACGTAGTCAACAATCTAGGGTAGCAATGCCCATGGATCCTCTATACCAAGAGAACTTCTTAGTGCTCACAGATTTTGTTAATGAATCTACAACATTATTCAAAGTGTCCACCTTCATTAGCAATACTTTATTTTCTTCAACCATGTCTCTCACAAAGTGATATTGAGTATCAATATGCTTTCTCTTTGAATGATGAGTTGGGTTCTTCACCAGAAAAATTGCACTCTGACTGTCACAATCTATCCTTACAGCTTGTTGTATCAACCCAATAACTGAACACAATATTTATAACCATATTGCTTCCTTACTTACATGAGTGGCTGCCATGTATTCAACTTTTGTAGTTGAAAGTGTCACTACAACCTTTCTTTTTCTCATCCAACTTATTTCTCCTCCAAACAAGTTAAACACAAACCCACTTGTATATCTCCTACGATCCAGATCTCCAGCCCAGTATGCATCCACAAAGACATGTATATCCACCACTTTTCCCAATCTCGGTCTTCCTTCGTAGCACAATCCATAGCTAGCAGTGCCACGCAAATACCTGAAAACCCTTTTTACTGATGTCCAATGCTCCTTTCCTGGTTTTGACATATACCTACTCAAAACTCCCACTGCATGTGCAATGTCTGGTCTAGTACAGACCATTGCATACTTCAAACTTCCAACTGCACTCACATATGGAATACAAGACATGTCCTCCTCCTCTTCATGTGTCTTGGGACACTGATCCGCAGATAACTTTACACCAACAGGAATAGGAAACCTGACCGGTTTACATTCCTGCATATTAAACGTCTGCAATATTGTCTCGACATATTTTCTCTAATTTAACCAGAGTTTCCTCCTTTTCCGATCTCTTTTAATTTCCATGGCCAAAATGAAATTTGATGCACCGAGATCCTTCATGTCAAATTTAGAGGACAACTGAGTTTTCACATCCTGGATAATCTCCTTGTTGTTTCCTATGAGCAACATGTCATCCACATACAAGACCAAATAAATCAAATGATCACCAATTAATTTAAAATAAACACAGTGATCCTCTTTGCTTCTTGTGAAGCCAAGTTCCAACATATAAGTATCAAATTTTTGATACCACATCCTTGATGATTGTTTTAAACCATACAGTGACTTTTTCAGCTTGCATACCAGCTCCTTCTTTCCCTTCACAACATAACCTTTCGGTTGCTTCATATAAATTTATTCTTCCAAATCCTCATGTAGGAATGATGTCTTCACATTCATTTGTTCTATTTCAAAATCAAATGCAGAAGCAACAAATAATAGAAATATTATGGAGGTTAACTTGGCAACATGAGAAAAAATCTCACCAAAATCAATTTCCTCAACTTGGGAATAACCCTTTGCTACTAACCAAGCTTTGTATTTCTCCACTTTTCCTTATGCATTCAACTTCTTTTTAAATACCCATTTGTTGCCAATGAGATTTCTTCCATTTGGAAACTCCACTAGATCCCAAGCTTCATTCTTATCCAAATATGTCATTTCTTCGTTCATGGCCCTTTTCCAGATATTTGCATCTTCTGAATCTACTGCCTCCCTGACAGTTCTAGGATCATCATCAACAATAGACAAAAAAAAAATTGAATGGAAATCAGATGGATTATACCTTTCCGGTAGCCTTCTTTCTCAAACCAATCTCCTCAATACTGGAGTATGAGGATCTTCTTCTTTTGATTCATGTTCTTCTGTAGAGTCTGACTCATCATCTTTTAAATCAAACTCTATTTTATTTGGTTCTTCCTTACTTTGTAGGACTTCATATTTAACATCATCCATCATTTCTCTAAATACCACATCTTGGCTATACACTACCTTCTTAGTTTCTTGGTTCCAAAGCTTATAACCTTTGAGACCATCTTTATATCGAATAAAAATACACTTTTCATCCTGTTTATCTAGCTTACTCCCTTTTTCCTTTGGAACATGAACATATGCATCACAGCCAAATACCTTGATATGTGTGAGAGAAGGTTCCTTACTAGTGCATACCTCTTATGGAGTCTTGTCATTCAACACTGATGAGGGTGATTTGTTGACCAGGTAACATGCAGTACCCACTGCCTCTGCCCAGAATTCTTGCCCTAACCCGACACCACTGAGCATGCACCTTGGTTTTTCCATCAGCATCATGTTCAACCTTTCTGCAACTCCATTATGTTGAGGTGTATATGGAGTTGTCTTCTGCCTTGCTATACCGCACTTCTTACAGAATTCTTCAAATTCATTCCCGCAGAACTCTCTGCCATTATCTGTCCTCAACACCTTAATTCTTTTCTCTATTTGATTCTCAACAAGAGCCTTAAACTCTTTAAACCTGTCAAAGACTTCGTATTTCTTCCTGAGGAAATATATCCAAGTATTCCTCGAGAAGTCATATATAAATGAGACATAGTACACCGAGTTTCCCAATGATGGGACCGAAACAGGTCCAAAAACATCATTGTGAACTAGCTGTAAAATTCCTTCTTCCCTCGTTGCACCAGAGGGGAATCTTACTCGATTCTGCTTCCCATATAGAAAATGTTCACAGAAATCAAAATTGAGAGAGAAGTTAGACATACCTTCAACCATACCTTTACCATGTAGTAGTCAAATACCCTTCTCTCCTATATGCCCCAGTCTTTGATGCCACAACATAAACTTTTCTCCAGAGACTGTAGGAGTTCTTTCTTCTTCAGCTCCAATATCAAGAACAATGGAACTATTACACCCATCACTAATAGTGATTCCTTGAATCTTATACAGAGTTCCAAACCGAACTCCCTTCAGCAACACCATTTCTCCTCGAACCATCCTGCAGGTTTCCTTTTCAAATATTGTTTTTACCCCTACATCGTCCATTTTTCTTACATAAATCAAACTTCTAGCCAAACCTGGGATGTGCAGAACACCAGGCAGTGTTCTAATCCTTCCATATCTAAGCCTCAACTTGACTTTTCCTCGTCCTAAGATTTTGGTTGTTGAATCATCACCTAAGAAAACATTACCTCCATCATACCTTTCATATTTGCAAAACCACTCCCTATGGGGAGTCATATGAAAGGATGCACCAGAGTCAACCAGCCATGCCTCATGATCTGCATGTGTGCTTGAATAAGCCAAGTACACATCCCCTCCTTCTTCCTTGGAGGTATTTTCTTCTGTAGAATGAGATTCTTCAGATCCCTTCTTTTTCTCAACTTTGGATCTACATTGCTTATTGTAGTTCCCTTATTTTTCTCAACTTTGGATTTACACTGCTTCTTGTAGTGCCCTTCTTTTTCACATCTCCAACATACCCTTACAAAATTTTCAAGATATTTAGATCTACCCTTAGACTTAGATCTCCCACTTGCGAAGTTAGATCTATTTCTTTCCTGGGATCGTCCTCTTGCAAATAATGTGCCTCTTCTCTATACTTCCATATTCTTCTGTCTCATCTCCTCCAACAACAAGGATGAGACCACTTCATCAAACTTCAAGGAAATTGTATTACTACCTATGTCCACAACCAGAATATCCCACGAGTCTGGTAAAGAACACAATAAACTAATACATTTATCTTCATCTGATATTTTAATCTCAACATATACTAACTGACTTACCACAGTATTAAAGGTATTCAAATGCTCTGCCACTGAGTCTCCATATCCCATCCTTAGGTTCTACAGTTTCTTTCTCAGTAATAGTTTATTTACTAGGGACTTAGACTAATACAACTTCCCCAACTTTTCCCATAAATCCTTGGTTGTAGCTTCCTCTGACACATTCAGTAATACTTAATCTAAGAGACACAGTCGGATTGTGCTCTTTGCCTTCCAATCCAACTTTTTCCAGTCATCTGTTGAAGTTCATGTAGGTGAAGTACCTAGATATACCACGATCCACTGATCTTTGTCCACCAACATATCTTCCATCTTGAGCTTCCATAGCTCAAAACATTTCCCATTAAACTTCTCGATCTCCATCTTCGAATTGCTTGCCATTTATTTTCACCTGAAAAATCAATACCACAGATCTCCCACTGTAACAAGGCTTATCACAGTCCCGAGCCAAAGCCTTGACCACAAAGGCGTCCCCCAAAAGCCAAAAAATATCTGATACCAAATGTAGATTTTAACCTTGTACAATATCTACTGCAAACAGATATTCAGTAAAAGAACAAAAAAGATACAATGGAAAATACAAACATTACACAGAGATTTTTCCCCTGGAAACCGAAACTGGGAAAACCAACATATTCTATATTCATTCATTGTAATACATTGTTTACAATACAATATACATATAGGAGCCAACGACATCCAAAACCCTAACCCAATGACCTGGATTAGTCAACAACCCTAATTCCTTAACTAGAAATAGAAAACCATCAACAAAAATACCATGTACCAAAAAACCACTTAAAATATGTGACATGTTTTCCAAGGCATAAATTTTTTTCGCCCCCCTCAAACCCCCCTGCACGCCCGACACATACACTCAGACGCTACTACTCGTGCAAAGAATATAACACATACCCAACACTCCTATTTGGGCTCAATATAACAGTCCAGATCGCTCCTAGCAGCTGATCCAATGGTTGTTGTCATTTCTCCTCGTTATTGCTACTGTGTTTTCCTTATGATGAAGGATTTTCCAAAAAATTTCAAGGCTTTGGTCTTTGGACCTTCTCTGGCAATACTTAACCTCATGGCCCTGGCTTGCGCTTTACGCAGAAAACACTATCCCTCCTGAGATTTCAATCCTCTTGGGGTCTTCGAAGGGACTCGACCCTTTTTCTTCAACCAAATCTTTCTTCCCTCCTAACAGTTCAACGCCCTTTCTCCTGATCTTTGTTAACTTGAATCCACTCGGCCTCTAGTGCACTCCTTGCACTTTTCTCACAATCCAAGAATTGGACTATTCTCGACCCTCTACACTCTTTTCATAGATCTTGCAACCGCTTACGCTATTTCTCTTGATCTTTCAACTCACTCAAGTCCTAAGGGGTCTCAGTCCCTTGTTCCTTTAAAGGAAATATGGTGCTCTCATGGAACTATGCACCCCTCCTCCTGAGCTTGTCCAACACTATAGAAATGGGTTGGTTTTGTGCACTCCTTGCACTTGTCTTCCCTGAGACTTCCTTAACACCCTACTAAGTGTTGTCCCAATGCACTCCTTGCACGGGTCTTCTCCTGAGTCCTGAACTCTTTAGGCTCACTAGTGAACTCCTTGCATCCCTTGTAGAAATTTCCCCAAAATGTTCACTAACTCTGGTCCTCCTTCCCCTCCAACTAGCTATCAAAGTGTTGAGTAACTCTGATAGGCTTCCCTGGCACTACTCCTTCTA
>JZKD02S0501297.1:203613-221473 GCA_000966675.3 Picea glauca | reverse complement strand
AACTAATATTATAAAAAAATAATTCTACTTATTAAATGTTCAGTTATCAATATAATTAAATCTTCATTATATATACAGTATTTACAAAATACAAATTTTGATCGAAATCTGCAAAATCATATGTGAATTGTCTTATGACAGCGAAGCTATTATTTTTTATTTTTATAACTTTTATGAAAAAGAAATGAAACAACAGCTATCTAACTAAGCAATAAAAATAGTAATCTGTACTGTATATGTATTTAACTACAGAGAATTCTCATATTAATTAAACTATTAAAATTAAAATAGCAAACTAACCTGAAATCATCATCTCTTGCTTGTCCTATGCATGGGCATCTGCGCTCACTATTTGATGAGGTAAACCCGCATCAGATTTTACAATACTTCGCGTAAACACGAAGCACAACGCTTCAGAATTGCTAACGACGGAACAGGTAAAGGATAAAGCAACATCAATTTTATAATTTACAAACAATCACATCAAGATAAATCCCTCTGCAAAGATCCGTAGGTAGTTTCTCATTTAACAAAGAAGATTAACCTTCTATTCATTAAATTAAAATAGGGTAATTGTTGTATATAAAATGGGAGACATGAAATATGGAGACTGTTTATATAAAATCACATCAACTTGTAACAAATTTTGATATCTAAAGTAGTCAATAATTTGATTACAAATTGAAATGAATAAAACTTGAAATAAAAGTATGATATATTGAAAGCTAAAGCCGTTACAAAACATCCACTTTCATTCCAGTCTGAATCATCGATCCATAGTCTCTGTCTCCAAGCAGTGATGGCTTGTTTACAAAAAATAATAAATATATAAAGGCCACAGGATAAAACATTCCTTGTGGAAATTATCAAAAAACTGTTTGCAAAAAATAGGGGAACAATCTCCCAGATTCCTATTTCTATCTAAGACTAACAACCTAATCCCAAAACTGTGTAACAAAAAACATGTTCCAAAATGCCATTATCGATCCAACTCCCATTGAAATTCGTGTGTACCTAGGTATACGGGATACGATTCCATCAGGCTATTTTCGAATTAACAATGGCAGTGGCTGCCTCTACATTTTTTAACACGACAGAGCCTGTGGTCTTTTGCCTCTTGTCATTAGCTTGCAATCTGTCATTTTCCTTGGTTAACACAGTCACCCGATCCTCCAAGGACTTGATTCGAGATTGAAAAAGAGGGACATCTGTATAGTATCGTTCGAGCCATGAGTTGCATTCATTTCACTGTGGTTGATCAGGCCGAGTCATTACAGGTGAGGAATCTTTTAAATTACCAGGGGTTCCACTGTCAAACTTGATCGCGGGGATGTTGGGGTCATCTTTAAGGCACGACAGGAGGTTGGATACGTAGTCATAGGGCTTGACAGAACAAAGCCCGTGTGAGTATGGGTACTCCTTAGTCAGAAATTGCTCGATTTCAAAATCCGAATATTCACTCAAAACAATTGGCTTCTGATCTGTGTTTTGTTTGGGTTTATTGCGAGCACACCTTGATACCCAGCGTCCTGCCTTCTTACCCTTGCTATTGACATCGGTATTACCCTTGCCCTTTTTTCTTGCAGGCCTCTTAACAGGCTTAACATTGTCTTTTGAACATGATTCGGGTAGGGTGTCGGGTAGGTCATAGTTCGGGTAGGTCGAGGGTTCAACAACAGGTAAGAGTGTAGGAGGGGGCATGACAAGCCCGGCAAGGGTTTTGGTGACCACAGTTTTGTCCACTTGACCAAACTCAGGATTGGCGAAGTCGTTCCTCAACAAGAAAGCTTCCCAACAGTCTCCACTCAACCTCAAATGATGGACTATAACAATTTTAATTAGATAGTGGTGGAAGAGGGCTGGAGTCGGCCTTCTTCCTCTCAAATCATTTAGCCATTTTATACAAACTGCGAGGAAGGAAATGCGACATATTCAAAGGAAAATCTATGAAATTCATAAGTAGTCGTAGGTGGTATAGGAACATTAAACCATATCTACCTTCGCATGTAATGAATTGCTTAATAATGGCCAACAAATCATGCCACCTAGACTTAAGGGCTGTAACCGGCATACCTTTATCACAACTGATAATTTTTCTTGAGGTAAACAGGAGCAGCCATGGCACTTCATCCACCTTCGAATTCTTAAACCATTTATGCCCCTTAGATGGAAAACCAGTGGCTGAGATGAGGAATTCCTTGCTCAATTCGAGTTGGATGTCCCCAACTTTGGCCCTGCATCCATCAAATGTGAGGGTAAATTGTTGAGCGACTGTATGGTTGAAACCCTCGAATTTTTGAAAGAAAAATAACCATCCATTCCTCTCCAGGTCCTCTCGGGCATTAACAAATAACAATAACATTTGGATGTCATTGGGTTCTATGCGCACTACAGGACGCATGGAAAATAGCACACAGTCAACAAGGTAATTGGTGAGGGGGTTTGATAGGGTAGACACTGGACTAATTCCCACAGTTTTTTCCAAAACAAGCAGAGACAACCCGAAGTGTAAGGCATACGTTAATGCTTATGCGTGCGAGGGTGGTGGAGTGAATTGGAACCATGCAAAACTATTATGTTGGCATGTACAATTGACGACGCCTTGGTAATAGTTTCAAATCACAATCCAAAGCATTGTAAACCAAAAGTCAAATGGATTATCACCTAATCGCATGACCAAAACTCGCTCTGAATGTTTAAATCAACAATAGCATTCGTATGATTTGAAAGAAACCACTATATAGAACATTGCATCAAGGATTTAATCACAAAGTTAATGCGTTATATGAAACCAATGCACCAAAGATCTAATAAAAGACACCAAAAATCATTGCATCACGAACTTATAAATTGAAACCATGTTAACAAAAATGCAAAGTGAATAAAGGTTTGGTGTTTTGACAAATTTATGACCTTTAGTGAGTTAGAGGTGAAAAAATTTATGACCACATGAACAAAATGATTCATAACAATCCAAAGATGATTTTAATGCCATCAACATGACTTCTAACTCAAGGTTTTCACGCTTGCAGTCGTGAAAATGAAAATGAAAGTCAGGTGTGCGAAAGCGAAAGATAATAGTGTCACATTGTTTAAAGAATTGCGACGAGTATTGAGGGCTCAAAACCCTTGTGTAGGCAGCTTATAAGGAAAAAATAAGAATTGCAAGATGGCTGCCAATAATGGCGACACACTGGTAGAAGCAGTTATCTCTGCCAAAAAAACAAATCCAGATTAGGATAATTAGAATAATTCAAACTCAAAAATAACCAGAAAATTGTTTAAACATCATCATTAATCATAAAAAATTCCAGCTGTGCTTAAAAGATGAAAACTGATAACAATATTAATAAAAGTGAGTCATGATATTAAAGATAAAATCTCCAATACTGTTAACAGAGCCACTGTTTCCAGCAGGCGTCTATAGCCTCGACAAGGTTTCCATTTAACCCATTTTGATATCCGTATCCTGCCAAGAAGTTGCAGATCAGAATAAAGGACATTTTAATGGTCAAGAAATTCCATATTTGCGAATTTTCATATACCCGACATTGCTTTGTTGCCAGCAGGCCTGTTCAGTACCCCGACGAAGTTGTCTTGGCATCATGCATGGATTTACCCACTGCCAGCAGACCTGTTCAGTATCCCGGCGGGTTTACAAGCACTTCCCACAACTCTTTTATGATTTATTTGGTTTTTGAAGATATATATTTGAGCGGGGTGACGCTGAAAATTATGATATTTTGGATATATTTTACAGACCTTGAGAGAATTCTTTAACTGTCCTTCATTAAGATCTAGAGATGATTTATTAATAAACCGACCTTCGAAGGCAGGGAAACATCTTCTGATTTGTTCCCTTAAGGAACAGGGACAACGTAAGAAGAAAATGGATGATCGTGACAGGCTTCAATTACAGATTGGAATCAATAAACTCTTTCAAACAACAGGATTTGCTTAACATGGCTGTAAATTTCAGAAGCATATCACAATTGATGTTTAGACAACTTTTCAGTAGTCATTTCAGAGAAAAAAATTTATGTTTTCTTTGTCTGAACAGTTCATAATGCAGGTATGTGTATTTCCAAAAGCAAAAACTGATAAGTATAGGGAGAAATCAAAACCAAAACAGCAAAAGAAAAGCAAACAAAAGAAAAATATTTACACAGTATACACATGGTTGTCATCAAGAAAAATACATTTTTAGAGGTTGGCCACTCATCGGATAGGTGTCTCATTGTCCCTCTAGATTTTGTAATCAGAAAGAGTTTGGACCCAATTTCTCAGCAATTAAAAACGGTCCTAGCCATAAGTTCGTAAACTTCGTGTGTTCTCCCTTTCCCTCATGTGGTTTGTCCCATTTCAAGACAAGGTCACCTACTTTGAATTTCTTGTCAGAGGCAGAGTTGGAATCACACCAGCTTTTGACCACTAGTTGATGCTGATCTAACTTACGTTTTGCTTGAGCCCTTACCTCTTCTAGTTTTATTAAAGCGTTAATTTGATTCTCCAAAGGGGGGCAGTCTTCTTCTTGTATTTTCTGTGATAGCTGTAGTGAGGGAAGAAGAATATGCGGTGGCAGAATTGCTTCTCTGCCATAGACGAGAAAGAAGGGAGAGTTACCCACAACAGTTTTTGGTGTTACTCTATCATCCCAGATTGCGTTTAACAGTGCATTATGCCAATTTTTGTGATTTTCAGATACCGTTCTCTTGATGATTTTGATCAGATTCTTATTAGTTGATTCTGCCAATCCATTGCCCTGAGGGTAGTAGATGGCAGAATATTTCAATTTAATTCCTTTTTCTAGAGCGAACTCACTCATCTCAAGAGACGAAAAATAAGAAGCGTTATTTAATACTAAACAGTCAGGGATACCAAAACGAGTAATAATATTCGAATTTAAAAATGCAATTACCTGACGGGTATTTATAGCTCTTAAAGGGGAAGCTTCAGACCACCTGGTGAAGTAATCTGTGGCTATTATGATAAACTTATGCTGATGTGAGGACGACATATTGATTGGTCCTATAATGTCAAGACCCCATTGCTGAAAAGGGGAGTCTACGGAAACAGGCTACAAAGGAAAGGCCGGTTTATGTATCTGCCCTGATGCTTTTTGACAAATAATACATTTGCGACACAAGGCATGAGCATCTCTAAAAAGTGTAGGCCAGTAATAACCTGCTATTAAAACTTTATGGGCAGTGGTATTCCCACCAAAATTTCCACTAGTTTCTCCTGCGTGCAATTCTAGTAAGACCTTTTCTGCTTCATCTTTCTCAAGACAGCGCATTAGTACTCCATCAAAAATTTGATGAAACAGAATACCATTAATCAACTGAAAGGAATCAGATTTTAATCTTAACACTCTTCTTTTAGTGGGATCTAGGTGACGGGGGGTTGACCCATGTTCAAGACAGAATTTTATATTGTCATACCAGGGACTGACAGAGTTTTGTGCACAACAGATTGAATTTTGATTGTGTTGTCCTGGGTTTGACATATTGTTTTCTTCTTGTTGTCCTGCTGTTGAGTCAGCAACTAGCTTACATAACCCTTGACCTCTCACTATTTGTGCTGGGGTGATTTCAATGTCATACTCTTGTAAGGAGGTGACCCAATTTGCCCTCTTTTCGCCTAGTTCTTTTTGCACTAACAGATTTCTGACGGCTGGGTAAGGGACAATAATTTTCGTTCTAGATTTCAAAAGATAAGATCATAAGTTCTTTACTGCTTTAAAAACAACATAGGCTTGCTGATCTACTACTGGTTAATTAAGTTTTGCGGCTTTGAAAGAAGAGCTCATAAAGGCAATTGAGACTTCATTATTTTCAACGTTCTTTTGAGTTAGGACAGCAACGTAGGAGCGGTCAGAAGCAAATGTGTAAAGTGTGAAGTCTTGCGAAAAGTCGAGGCTCATGAGAGAAGGAGCATCTATTATGGCCTTTTTTATTGAATTAAAAGCTTGGTTTTCTAAGGGTCCCCAATGATATTGTGTGTCTTTCTTGATTAAATTCTGTAAAGGTCTCACCATTTCGGAGAAACTGGGGACGAATCTCCTGACAAAGTTTATCTGGCCTAAGAAAGACTGCATAGACTTTTTGGATGAGGGAGGGGGAAGTTTCGAGATGACTTGAGTCCTTTCAGGGTCGATAATCATCCCTTTGCTTGACACAATAAATCCTAAGAGTTTACCTTGTTCTACTGTGAAGATAGATTTTTTAGGATTTAAGGAAATGCCGTACTTATGAGATCGTTGTAGAACAACTCTCAAATGAGCTAGATGATCAGTTTTGTTTTTCGAGAATACAATAACATCATCTAGGTAAAATACGACAAATTGATTGATTAAGTCTCAGAAAGCGATGTCCATCGCTCTCTGGAAAGTGGCACCAACATTAATGAGTCCAAAGGGCATTTTCCTATAAGCATAGGTGCCCCATGGAGTGCGGAAGGTATTTTTAAGTTGGTCTCGAGGAGACATCAGGACATGGTTGTACCCCGAAAAACCATCCAATAAGGATAATCTTTCAGAAACAGATACCTATTGAAGGATCTGTTCCATGGGTGAGACAGGGTAGTTGTCTTTATCAGACGCTCGATTAAGGTTTCAGAAATCGATGCATAGTCGGATTTCACCACTCTTCTTCCGGACAGGGACAAGGTTAGAAACCCATGGCATGTGCCTAACTGGGAAAATTATCTTAGCATTCAAGAGTTTATTTAATTCTGTTTTTACGGTCGGTTCGAGCTTAGGGTGCATTTTTCTTAACTTTTGTTGAAACGACAAGGTTTGGGGTTTCATAGGAATGACGTGTTGTATGATGTTAGGGTCAAAGGTTTTTAGGTCGTCATACGTCCATGCAAAAACATCTTTGAATTCCTTAAATAATTTAATGAACGCGGCTTGCTCTTGTTCAGAACACCCCACCCCTAAATTAATGCACTGTGGATTGTCATTAGTTCCCAAGTTTACTTTTTCATATGATAAAGAGGAACTATTTGTTTTACAGTGGACCGATTTTTTGAATTTGTCTTGAAGATCATAAATTTTTTCTAATCTAACTACAGATTTAGGGATAGAATTTACCATGTTTGATGAAGAGTCAGGAGATCTCGTATCTGGTATTTCCGTGAAATCGTGCAGATTGTTGTCATGAGTGCATTCGTCGATCACAGCGCCTTGGAAAATTTCTTCCATATGCAGGAAACTAATAATTTTTTGATCGTCGTCGAAGACTCTCCAATTCGTGATGTTATCAGGGACGGATGGCTTGAACAACAGTTCGACGGAGAATGCATTCGGGGACAAGCCTTCTGTAGAAAAGAGTTTGGAAGCTACATTAGCTAATAAATCGGCTTTTGAGTTATTCAATCTAGGAATATAATTTATATTGAAAGCAGAAAACTTATTCATTAAATTCCATACCTCATATTGGTAGCTTTTGAGATGCGGAGATAAAAAGTGGATAGAATCTCTCACCTGTCTAACCACGATTCCCGAGTTGCCAAAGACAGTCAAATTTTGAATGTTCATATCTAATGCTTTTCTGAGGCCCTGCAATAAAGCCTCATATTCTGTTGTGTTATTATTACATTCAAATTCTAACCTGCATGCAATCAAGGTTTTGTTACCTGTTGGATCAATAATAATGCAGCCCGCACCAGCTCCTTCCTTGGACTTTGACCTGTCAAAGTAAAGAGACCATATTTGATTTTTATCGGGTGTGTGAGACCATTGTGTAGAAACTGTTGGCTGCATATATGCCACAATCTCGGACTGTTGCTACGGGTTAGTGATAGCGGAAGTCTCGGCCATGAAATTGCCGAAAAAGGTATCCATCCCTTGTATTTCGGGTGAATCGGCAGAAGGTGTAAATGGTTCATTAGGATCATTTAAATATGTGACTGTGAACTTTAGGTAATGTTCATGATTTACCTTGATTTTGTTGGGCTTGCCATTCTCAGCCAGCCACAGGTGAGACCAATCTGTCGCGAAATAGCCCTGTAGCTGCTCTGACCAATCTCTGCTTAAAAACAAACTATAAACTTCTGGAATATCCACAACAATAATATCAATCACTTGATGAACTTTGGGGTTAGACGATAATCTTATAAGCACATTTCTTAATTCGCCTATAACTTTGACGCTAGTTCGATCAAGTTGGATGATCTTTAAGGTGGATGGTTCAACTTCAACATTAATCTTCTGACACACAGACCATGGCATTACATTTGATGACACTCCTGAGTCTACCATACAATTGTGCACGTTTCTATTAAAGATTTCGAAAGTTAACAAAAAAGGAAGTACATTTCTGCGAGTACTACTGGTGGAAGCTTGTGGCTTTTTACTCGCAGCCTCTAAAGTTAATTTCTCTACATTTGTTACATTATTTACATGAAGGTCTCTCTTCTCATGAGGATCATAATTGTTCTTAGTGGAGGCCTTCTGAGGGACTTTTGGGTTATTCTGAGAAACTTTGTTACTGCTCGGATTACCGTTTTTGCTATTCTCTGCGATATTCTGTAACATTTTTTGTAGCAGAAACAAAAAATTTAATAATTCATAAACATAAATGTTAGCCCTTAACTTTTTTAGATCTTCAACTAAATCATAATCTAAGTTTGGGTTTACATGACTCTGTTTTGTCTCAGCTGGTTTAGACTGTTTTGAGGGAAAAGTCGTAGTGTTTTCAGAAGAAGGTTTGTTTGTTGTATTTCTCCTAGTATTGTAGGGATGTACCGTCTCGAAATTAGCTTGAAAAAAGGCTATTCGAGAAGTGTCCAAAAATATTCGGAGAAGATTCATCTTCTTCAGTTGTCTCTTGTTCAACCACTCCCTGAGGAGTCTCGGGAGGCATCAAGTTATCCTGGGCTTCTAGAATCGTTTGAAGAGCGAATTGCATGCTTTCTAGATTTAGGCTCTCGGTATTTGAATTAGGTCGGTTGGTGGGAAAAAGGATTCCCAAATGGGGGTTTGTAAGGCCCTTTGCTCGAAGAATCTTATTCGGCCGTCCTTTTCAAATCTATAACTTGATTTGACATTTTTTGAACGACTTTCATTAAGGTTTCTAAATCTGAGTTTTCAGATTGTGTTTTATTTTGGGCAGGTCTAGGGAGGATTTCAATTTTCTTTTTGGAAGATGAACTAGTCTCTATTTCGTTGCTAGTAGTGTCTTTTAAGATAACAATGTCTTTTTCAATCTGACTGGCCTCTTCAAAGGCCTCTAACAACGTGGCTTTCTTAGATCGCTTTACCCAAATAGTTATTCTTTGATGTAAGGCTTTTGTATAGTATGCTATGATAAGATTCTCGGTGGGCATTGAATCCGTAGGGATTCAGTTCTTTAGTGTTAAGAATATTTGGTTAAACTCTTTGATTTTCTCTTTGGGATTCATTCTTAAACTAGAAAGCTCCATGACTAAAACTTCTGGGGACTTATCGTCTCAAAACTTCTCAAGAAAGCAGAATTCAAACTTCTCCCATGACACGATCGCATGGGGTTGCTGGGAAAAGTATCAGGTAGAGGCATTGACCTCGAAAGTATAGGGGAACAACCTATAGAATACGTCTTCGTGCTTGATATTACGGAGTCTAATGGCTAACATAAAAATTTTAATGTGATATTCGGCGATCTGTTTAGAGTCAGGGTCAAACTTGGGAAGCCACTTCTTTGGATGTTTGGGCAAGGGATGTTGAGGCCCGGGTACGACTACTGCATCTTGGTCGAGCCAGGGTCTGGCAGGATTGTTCTGGTTTGCCATTGGTGTGGGCGGTGTGGAAGGTTGGGATGAGGAACTGCCTTCATCAGAAGAGTCTTCTCCAGAAGAAGAAGGGGATGATGGAGGTGGTGAGGGTGGTATTCCCGATCCTCCTGCAATAGGAGTGAGGGTTGGGTCTGTAGAGTTTAAAGTGAGGTTAGTGCCTCCAAGTTGTTCTCTTATATCAGAGAAGTCTAAAGGTTGGTCCAAAGGTCAATTTGGTTTCCTTAAATGGGCGAAGGCACTATGTGTTCTTATGAGAGATTGGCGGACAATCTCTTGTACGTCACCACCTTTAGGATTTGGGGTTATTGGTTCAACTATGATCCGTAGATCGTCGTTTGATGTGGTTGTTGTTTGAGGGACGATGTTGTCATTTGAATGACTTCTTGTCACTATAGGTGAGCGGTTGGGTGGTGGAGGAGTCTTACGACCACCTCATGCCATTAATAATTTTCATGCGCTCCTTCTAGCGCCATTTGTTGACAGACGAAATTGACCGCTCGTCAAATGGAGGGGTGGATCCATTCTGGGGTTGTCTAAATAACCCAAGACGTTTGGATTAATCCACTTCGATGGGTTTAGCAGCTCCGTTGGCCGATCTAAGTCCTAGGAAAGTGAAAAAAATAAGTTAAAGAAAATAATCTAAGTGAAAAACAACTTCTGCAAACTATATACAAATCTAATATATATATATAGTTTGCTAAATAATATTATAAAAAAATAATTCTACTTATTAACTGTCCTGATAGTGTCGCTTTGTTTAAAGAATTGCGACGAGTATTGAGGGTTCAAAACCCTTATGTAGGCAGCTTATAAGGAAAAAATAAGAATTGCAAGATGGCTGCCAACAATGGAGACACACTAGTAGAAGCAGTTATCTCTGCCAAAAGAAAAAATCCAGATTAGGATAATTAGAATAATTCAAACTCAAAAATAACCAAAAAATTGTTTAAACGTCATCATTAATCATAAAACATTTCAGTTGTGCATAAAAGATGAAAACTGATAACAGTCTTAATAAAAGCGAGTCATGATATTAAAGATAAAATCTCTAATACTGTTGACAGAGCCACTACTTCGAGCAAGTGTCCATAGCCTCGACAGGGTTTCCATTTAACCCACTCTGATATTCGTATAGTGCCAAGAAGTTCCAGATCAGAATAAAGGACATTTTAATGGTAAAGAAATTCCATATTTGCGAATTTTCATATACCCGACATTGCTTCGCTGCCATCAGGCCTGTTCAGTACCCCGACGAAGTTGTCTTGGAATCATGCATGCATTTACCTACTGCTAGCAGACCTGTTCAGTATCCCGACGAGTTTACAAACACTTCCCACAACTCTTTTATGATTTATTTGGTTTTTGAAGATATATATTTGAGCGGGGTGACGCTGAAAATTATGATATTTTGGATATATTTTACAGACCTTGAGAGAATTCTTTAACTTTCCTTCATTAAGATCTAGAGATGATTTATTAATAAACCGACCTTCGAAGGTAGGGAGACATATTCTGAGTTATTCCCTTAAGGAACCGAGACAACGTAAGAAGAAAATGGATGATCGTGACAGGCTTCAATTACATATTGGAATCAATAAACTCTTTCAAACAACAGGCTTTCCTTAACATGGATATAAATTTCAGAAGCATATCACGATTGATGTTTAGACAACTTTTCAGCAGTCATTTCAGAGAAAAAAAAATTGTTTTCTTTGTCTGAATAGTTCATAATGCAGGTATGTGTATTTCCAAAAGCAAAATCTGATAAGTATAGGGAGAAATCAAAACCAAAACAGCAAAAGAAAAGCAAACAAAAGAAAACTATTTACACAGTATACACAGGGTTGTCATCAAGTGAAATACATTTTTAGAGCTTGGACATTCACCGGATAGGAGTCTAGTTGTTCCTCTATATTCTGTAATCGGAAAGAGATGGGACCCAATTTCTCAACAATTAAAAACGGTCCTAACCATAAGTTATGAAACTTCATGTGTTCTCCCTTTCCCTCATGTGGTTTGTCCCATTTCAAGACAAGGTCACCTACTTCGAAGTTCCTGTCAGAGGCAGAGTTGGAATCAAACCAGCTTTTGACCACTAGTTGATGTTGATCTAACTTACGTTTTGCTTGAGCCCTTAGCTCTTCTAGTTTTATTAAAGCGTTAATTCGATTCTCCAAAGGGGGGCAATCTTCTTTTTGTATTTTTTGTGATAGTTGTAGTGAGGGAAGAAGAATATGTGGTGGTAGACTTGCTTCTCTGCCATAGACGAGAAAGAAGGGAGAGTTACCCACAACAGTTTTTGGTGTTACTCTATCAGCCTAGATTACATTTAACAGTGCATTATGCCATTTTTTGTGATTTTCAGATACCGTTCTCTTGTTGATTTTGATTAGATTCTTATTAGTTGATTCTATCAATCCATTTCCTTGAGGGTAGTAGCTGGCGGAATATTTCAATTTAATTCATTTTTCTAGAGAAAACTCACTCATCTCAAGAGACAAAAAATAAAAAGCGTTATCGAATAATAAACAGTCAGGGATACCAAAACGAGTAATAATATTCAAATTAAAAAAAGAAATTACCTGACTGGTATTTACAACTCTTAAGGGGGCAACTTCAGACCACCCGGTGAAGGAATCTGTGGCTGTTATGATAAACTTATGCTGCTGTGAGGACGGTGGATTGATTGGTCCTATAATGTCAAGACCCCACTGCTGAAAAGGGGAGTCTACGGAAACAGGATGCAAAGGAAAGGTCGGTTTTTGTATCCTCCCTGATACTTTTTGACAAATAATACACTTGCGACACAAGGCATGAGCATATCTAAAAAGTGTAGGCCAGTAAAAACCTGCTCTTAAAACTTTATGGGCAGTGGTATCCCGACCAAAATTCCCACCAGCTTCTCCTGCGTGCAATTCTAGTAAGACCTTTTCTGCTTCATCTTTCTCAAGACAACGCATTAGTACTCCATCAAAATTTTGACGAAACAGAATACCATTAATCAATTGAAAAGAGGCAGATTTTAATCTTAATGCTCTTCTTTTAGTGGGATCCAGGTGACGGGGTGCTGACCCATGTTCAAGATAGAATTTTATATCGTCATACCAGGGACTGACAGAGTTTTGTGCACAACAGATTGAATTTGGATTGTGTTGTCCTGGGTTTGACATATTGTTTTCTTCTTGTTGTCCTGCTGTTGAGTCAGCAACTAACCTACATAACTCTTGACCTCTTACTATTTGTGCTGGGGTGATTTCAATGTCATACTCTTGTAAAGAGTTGACCCAGTTCGCCCTCTTTTTTCCTAGTTCTTTCTGCACTAACAGATTTCTGATGGCTGGGTAAGGGAAAATAATTTTCGTCATAGATTTCAAAAGATAAGATCGGAAGTTCTTTACTGCTTTAAAAATAGCATAAGCTTGTTGATCTACCGCTGGGTAATTAAGTTCTGTGCCTTTGAAAGCAGATCTCATAAAGACAATTGGGACTTCATTATTTTCAGCGTTCTTTTGAGTTAGGACAACAGCGTAGGAGCGGTCAGAAGAAAATGTGTAGAGCGTGAAGTATTGCGAAAATTCGGGGCTCATGAGAGAAGGAGCATTTATTATTGTCTTTTTCATTGAATTAAAAGCTTGTTTTTCTAAGGGTCCCCAATGATATTGTGCGTATTTCTTGATTAAATTCTGTAAAGGTCTCACTATTTCGGAGAAACTGGGGACAAATCTCTTGACAAAGTTTATCTGGCCTAAGAAAGACTGCATAGAATTTTTGGATGAGGGAGGGGGAAGTTTGAATATGACTTGAGTCCTTTCAGGTTCGATAATCATCCATTTGCTTGACACAATAAATCCTAAGAGTTTACCTTGTTCTACTGTGAAGATAGATTTTTTAGGATTCAAGGAAATGTCGTACTTATGACATTACTGTAGAACGACTCTCAAATGAGCTAGATGATCAGTTTTGTTTTTCGAGAATACAGTAACATCATCTAGGTAAACTATGACAGATTGATTGATTAAGCCTCGGAAAACGATGTCCATCGCTCTCTGGAAAATGGCACCAGCATTAATGAGTCTAAAGGGCATTTTCCTATAAGCGTAGGTGCCCCATGGAGTGCGGAAGGTAGTTGTAAGTTGGTCTCGAGGAGACATCAGGACTTGGTTGTACCCTAAAAAACCATCCAATAAGGATAATATTTCAAAACCAGATACCTGTTGAAGGATCTGTTCCATGGGTGGGACAGGGTAGGTGTCTTTATCAGACGCTCGATTAAGGTTTCAGAAATCGATGCATAGTCGGATTTCACCACTCTTTTTTTGAACATGGACAAGGTTAGAAACCCATTGCGTGTGCCTAACTGAGAAAATTATCTTAGCATTCAGGAGTTTATTTAATTCTTTTTTTACAGTCGGTTCGAGCTTAGGGTGCATTTTTCTTAACTTTTGTTGAAACGACAAGGTTTGGGGTTTCATAGGAATGACGTGTTATATGATGTTAGGGTCAAAGGTTTTTAGGTTGTCATACGTCCATGCAAAAACATCCTTGAATTCCTTAAACAATTTAATGAACGCGGCTTTCTCTTGTTCAGAACACCCCACCCCTAAATTAATGCACTGTGGATTGTCATTAGTTCCTAAGTTTACTTTTTCATACGATAAAGAGGAACTATTTGTTTTACAGTTGACCAGTTTTTTGAATTTGTCTTGAAGATTATAATTTTTTTCTAATCTAACTACAGATTTAGGGATAGAATTTACCATGTCCGATGAAGATTCAGGAGATCTTGGATCTGTTATTACCGTGAAATCGCGCAGATTGTCTTCATGAGTGCATTCATCGATCACCGCGCCTTGGAAAGTTTCTTCCATATGCAGGAAACTAATAATTTGTTGATCATCGTTGAAGACTCTCCAATTCGTGATGTTGTCAGGGATGGAAGGCCTGAACAACAGTTTGCCGGAGAATGCATTCGGGGACAAGCCTTCTGCAGTAAAGAGTTTGGAAGCTATGTTAGCTAATAAATCGGCTTCCGAATTATTCAATCTAGGAATAGAAGTTATATTGAAAGTAGAAAACTTATTCATTAAATTCCATACCTCAGATTGGTAGCTTTTGAGATGCAAGGATAAACAGTGGATAGAACCTCTCACCTGTCTAACCATGATTTCTGAGTCTCAAAAGATAGTCAAATTTTGAATGTTCATTATCTAATTTTTTTCTGAGGCTCTGCAATAAAGCCTCATATTCTGTTGTGTTATTAGTACATTCAAATTCGCATGCAATCAGGATTTTGTTACGTGCTGGATCAATAATAACGCAGCTCACACTAGCTCCTTCCTTAGACTTTGACCCGTCAAAGTAAAGAGACCATATTTGATTTTTATCGGGTGCGTGAGACTATTGCGTAGAAATTGTTGGTTGCATATATGCCACAATCTTGGACTGCTGCTACGGGTTAGTGATAGCGGAAGTCTCGACCATGAAATTGACGAAAAAGGTATCCATCCCTTGTATTTCGGGTGAATCGACAGAAGGTGTAAATGGTTCATTGGGATCATTTAAATCTGTGACTGTGAAATTTAGGTAACGTTCACGATTTACCATAGGTGAGACCAATCTGTCGTGAAATAGCCGTGTAGTTGCTCTGACCAGTCTCTGCTTAAAAAAAAACCATAAAATTCTAGAATATCCACAACAATAATATCAATCACTTGATGAACTTTGGGCTTAGACGATAATCTTATAAGCACATTCCTTAATTCGCCTATAACTTTAACGCTAGTTCGATCAAGTTGGATGATCTTTAAGGTGGATGGTTCAACTTCAACATTAATCTTCTGACACACAGACCATGGCATTATATTGGATGACGCTCCTGAGTCTACCATACAATTGTGCACATTTCTATTAAAGATTTCGAAAGTTAACAAAAAAGGAGGTACATTTCTGCGAGTACTAATGGTGGAAGCTTGTGGCTTTTTACTCGCAACCTCTAAAGCTAATTTATCTACATTTGTTACATTATTCACATGAAGGTCTCTCTCCTCTTGAGGATCATAATTGTTCTTAGCGGAGACCTTCTGAGGGAATTTTGGGTTATTCTAAGAAACTTTGTTACTGCTTAGATTACCGTTTTTGCTATTCTCTACGATATTCTGTAACATTTTTTGTAGCAGAAACATAAATTTTAATAATTCATAAACATAAGTGTTAGCCATTAAATTTTTTAGATCTTCAACTAAATCATAATCTAAGTTTGGGTTTACATGACTCTATTTGGTCTTAGCTGGTTTATTCTGTTTTGAGGGAAAAGTCGTAGTGTTTTCAGAAAAAAGGTTTGTTTGTTGTCTTACTCCTAGTATTGTAGGGATGTACTGTCTCGAAATTAGCTTGAAAAATGCTATCCGAGAAGTGTCCAAAAATATTCGGAGAAGATTCATCTTCTTCAACTGTCTCTTGTTCAACCACTTCCTCAAGAGTCTCGGGAGGCATCAAGTTATCCTGGGCTTCTAGAATCGTTTGAAGAGCGAATTGCATGCTTTTTAGATTTAGGCCCTCGGTATTTGAATTAGGTCGGTTGGTGGGAAAAGGCTTCCTAAACGGGGGTTTGTAAGGCCCTTTTCTCGAAGAATCTTCTTTGGCCATCCTTTTCAAATCTATAACTTGATTTGATAGTTTTTGAACGACTTCCGTTAAGTTTTCTAAATCTGAGCTTTCAGATTGTGTTTTATTTTGAGCAGGTCTAGGGAGGATTTCGATTTTCTTTTTGGAAGATGAACTAGTCTCTATTTCGTTGCTAGTAGTGTATTTTAAGCTAAGGATGTCTTTTTCAATCTGACTGGCCTCTTTGAAGGCCTCTAACAACGTGGCTTTCTTAGATCTCTTTACCCAAATGGTTATACTTTGATGTAAGACTTTTGTATAGTATGCTATGATAAGATTCTCAGCGGGCATCGAATCCGTAGGGATTCGATTCTTTAGTGTTAATAATCTTTCGTTAAAGTCTTTGATTTTCTCTTTGGGATTCATTCTTAAACTAGAAATCTCCATGACTAGAACTTCTGGGGACTTATCGTCTTCAAACTTCTCAAGAAAGCAGGATTCAAACTTCTCACATGACACGATCGTATGGGGTTGCTGGGAAAAGTACCAGGTAGAGGCATTGCCCTCGAAAGTATAGGGGAACAACCTATAGACTACGTCTTCGTGCTTGACATTATGGAGTCTAATGGCTAACATAAACTTTTTAATGTGATCTTCGGTGATCTGTTTAGAGTCAGGGTCAAACTTGGGGAGCCACTTCTCCAGATGTTTGGGCAAGGGATGTTGAGGCCCGGGTACGGCTACTGCATCTTGGTCGAGCTAGGGTCTGGCAGGATTGTTCTGGCTGGCCATTGGTGTGGGCGGTGTGGAAGGTTGGGATGAGGAACTTCCTTCGTCAGAAGAGTCTTCTCCATAAGAATAAGGGGATGATGGAGGTGGTGAGGGTGGTATTCTAGATCCTCCTACAACAGGAGTGAGGGTTGGGTCTGTAGGGTTTAAAGTGAGGTTAGTGCCTCCAAGTTGTTCTCTGATATCAGAGAGGTCTAAAGGTTGGTCCAAAGGTCGATTTGGTTGCCTTAAATGGGCAAAAGCACTATGTGTTCTTATGAGATATTGGCGGACAATCTCTTGTACGTCACCACCTGTAGGATTTGGGGTTACTGGTTCAACTGTGATTCGTAGATCATTGTTTGATGTGGTTGTTGTTTGAGGGATGATGTTGTCGTTTGAATGAATTCTTGTCACTATAGGTGAGCGGTTGGGTGGTGGAGGAGTCTTATGACCACCTCGTGCCATTAATAATTTTCAGGCGCTCCTTCTAGCACCATTTGTTGACGGACGAAATTGACCGCTCATCAACTGGAGGGGTGGATCTGGTCCGGGGTTGTCTAAATAACCCAATCCCCTTGGATTAATCCACTCCGATGGGTTTAGCGGCTCCGTTGGCTGATCTAAGTCCTAGGAAAGTGAAAAAACTAAGCTAAAGAAACTAATCTAAGTGAAAAAAAAATTCTGCAAACTATATACAAATCTAATATATATA